>JAOSBN010000177.1:37260491-37272761 GCA_027563595.1 Erythroxylum suave | reverse complement strand
GATAGGAGTGGAGGTAAAAGTTAAAGCTGCAAGCATCCATAAAACAATAAATATTATATAATTTTTAAATTATTAATTTATTAGAATCTAATTTAAATTTTGATAAGATGTTTTATTCATTTTATTAAAAATATTTTATAAAAATTATTAAATTCTCAAACTTAAACCTTATTGGAGAAGGAAACAAGAAATGAATGCATAACAATAGGAGGGTGGGTCTCACTCTCACACGCTTATTGGTCTTTTGTGCTTTATCAAGTGGAAGGTACAGAGACAAACAAAGATGAGAGGTAACTAATTAGGAATGTCTAAACTAATATGGGCCAGCACAGCTTACTTTTGACCCGAGTTGATCGGGCTACAAGAGAGCCACAGACTGGATTGACCAGGGCATAGGTATGTCACGAGTTAGCCCCCCTGGCTCGAGCTATAACCTAATAGGCCATGGCTGGCTCTGCTCATCATTTAGTTTTTTCAATAAAAACTTTTAAAATAACATCATTATTTCAAAAACGGCGTCGTTTTGAAAGTTTTTATTAAAAAATAAATGATGAGTCGGGCCGGTCCGACCTACCCATGGCCTGTCATGCTATATCTCGAGACACGGGCCGGTTAGCCTGTGATCGGGCCAAGCCGAGGGTCGACTCATCCCAACTTGTTGGGCCACGGACCACCATAGCATGAGGCCTGATTAGACTACCCTTGGCCTGGCCCGTTGACATCCCTAAAACTAATGGATCTAGCTCTTGATTTATAAGTGAAAATCAAAGAAAAAATTTATTAAACTGCCCTAATATGTATAATATTTTAGAGATGACAAATTTTACCAAGGTTTGATATGAGTTTAATGGGCTTTTTAAAATTTTGGATTTCCAAGCCCAATTTGAAGTCCGATCCAATATAGTCAAAAGTTTGAATATATTAGTTAAAATATCGTTATTTTTAAAATTTAAAAATATAATCGGAATCAAATTTTAACACAAATTTTAAGTCACGTGACGCAATATGAATTTTAGTAAATGTTAGTAAATATTAATACAATCGAGTTTATTAATTAGTTTTGACGTATTAATCTCTTTATATTTTTCTTTTAAATGAAAATTGTAATTATTATATTTTAATTACAAATTTCATTTAAAAGAAAATTTTAAAGAATTGAGTATAAACTCTATTTTAAAGTAGAGTTGAACTTTTAATTTAAATTTAACTCAATTCCATATGTAAAGTTTAAATTTAACCGATTAAACTAAACCTTAAAATTTACAAAAAGTTAAACTTTTTAAGTTCAAAAGATTTGTGTCAATTTAATTTGACTTTGACTTGAATTTAGAAAAAATAGAAAATAAAAAATTAGTAAATGACAAAAAAAAAACTTGTTATGTAATTTTGTCAGAAGTAAAAAAAAATTCAATCTATGAATATTACTTAGAAAATATAGGAATATAGGTATACTTTGAAGTGTTAGGAAGAGTTTACCAATCTACTAGGAGTAGATCTTCTGCTCTCATAATTCTGTTCACTCTGTATTAAAACATTTTTATCCATTCAATTTATTATAATGAATAAATGGATGAGCTTGAGAAGAGAAAAAGAGTATTTGTAGGAACTCATCTTTCACTACTTTGGCAATCTCTCAAGTAAAATGATGGCCAATCCCTGAATTTTGCTTCCAAATCGTAACCTAATGAATCACTCACCCTGACCACCTTGGGAATGGTTATGTGCAGACAAATTTCAGTATAAGATGGTCTTAGAATTTTCCAGGAATCCAAACAAAGCCAAGAGAAAAAAAGGTGGACCTACAACTGCAATCACTTTTTCTGGGAAGCACATGCACGTGTGCAGAAGGTATACAACACCCGTCAATGATGTTTCTTAACTCACCATTGTAGAGCTTTCTGTCAATGCAAAGTCTCCCATGTCTTGGTATAAGGCTAATTGCCAGCTCTTGTTATTGCTCCACTTTCTTGTACTATTTGGGACCACAGACGTGTCTATCTCCCATGACAATGATGGGACGAGGAGAAGGGATAAAGAATAATAAGAAAAGATAAAATTAATCAACCGGACAGGCATTATCTTCCGAATCATTCCGGTAGGAGATCCAAACCGGGTCATTAACTGATCGGTTGTAGAAAAATAGACCTATGTAGAGCTCATTTACTCAGGGTTCTTCTATACAGTACTAAACCTGATATCACCTTTTAACAGGCTGAAGAATAGCAATTGAAACTTATCTGTTAGGTCAAAATTCATTACTGTTCTTTTTCAATATCTGTAAAACTCGCAGCCGTTACCCTTCAGTTTCGGTTGTCTTAAATGCAGGAGGGCAAGACCAATCCACCAAATGGCTTCCATCTCAAGGACTAGTCAAGAAATCACATGAATCTATAGTACTTGATGCCTTACAAGGAGAAAGGAATACAAAGGACTTTTAAGAATATGGAAAGGAACAAAGGAATTGGATATCAAATAGGAAAATGAATTGCTATAGAATTTGTTTTTTGAAAAATGTTTCTTGTATGGGGACATTGCATCCCACTCTAGCATCCTTATACCCGAATAAATTAACCACATATTGAGAAAAACAAATAAAAAATCTGTTGGGAAAAAAATAATGGTAAGCAAGGATTATGACGTCCCAGCTCCAAAGTTACTTGTAAATCAGCTGATCTAAGATACTGAACTCTACACCTTTTCATCCCCTTCACTGGATTCTGATAACCCATCGTGCTTTTGTGGTTGTCTGCTGTTCATTGAAAGGCTACGACGCTCTTTCCCTCCGGGCTTAGATGATGCATTACTATACCACACCATTCCTGCTACAGCAATTACCATACCAACAACAACTTGAACATTGAGACCTTCTTTCCCAAAGAAAACAAATCCTAGGATGAGCACCAGAATTGTCTTCATGTGACCAAGTACTTGGAATGTCACAGCAGTGAATCTGCCTATACAGATAAATTGGCTGAGGTTTGTTCCAACAGCTATACTGCACGATAGGATTATGAACAACTGCAGAAAACAAATGGTAGCTCAATTCAGTTCATAACATGGAATTACTTCTAAAAGCACGCAGTGTAAGATGTTACATAACATGCCCACTCTTAAGAACTAGCAATGTCAAGCCTTCGATTTGATTGTTGCAGCACAAAAATGAAGACCACATCCAGCACTTGGCGTCTTAACTTTTAAGGAAGAACGTACAAAGGACATGTTACATGTATGATTCGACTAAACCACAGTACAGAACTACTTGCCACTAATGGTGACCAATAAATTGTCAATGAAAAATTAAAAGAAAAAAGAAGGCAACCATCATGTCTACGGTGCAAAGAATCTTAATAATCAGATATGATTTGAGACAACAAAAACATGTAAAATAAAGATGAGCAGTTAAGCTGATTAGATATTCCATTTATTTACATTCATGTTAAAAGAATGAAAACTACATTTCGTATTACAAGTAGAAACTTACAGCAGACGTAAAACCAAGGGGGTATGCATCAATTCGCTTATTCGTCAACCAATAATCCAAAAAGGGGCCTGCAACCAACAAAGATGCAGCTTGTGCTGGAGCAGTGTGTCCCAGCAAATTGAAAGACCCAAGAGAATACCTTCGTTGGAGATAGTGTACATACTGCAGTGATAAATAGATCCCTCAATGTCATTAAATGTATGGTAACATAAAAGACTAGGAAAAAGAGTCAAAGGGCAGCTCAATGCAGCAGTGTAAAGAAATACCAACTAGAATCACAAGACAAGAAGATGGTAGAGTTGAATCAAATGTCCTTATTAATGATTAGCTATTGAGTTAACGAGTGAACTTTACACTTCAAGATTAAATTTAATCGCAATTCAGAACCTGAACTTTTTTTTACCACAATAGCAAAATCCGTCACCAAATCTTTGATGGGTGTCATTTCTTTGCAAGATATGGTTGCAATATAGAATCACTTACATACTGCTGAATAGAAGTGCTCCAAACCGCCACTAGCGCTGCCAGAAATCCTTTTAAATTCACACTCACATCTGTAACTGTACACACTGCAACACCAAGGAGAACCACTATTATGCTAAGCTTTGTGTCCCTCGAATATCGCACATTGTCCAAGACCACTTCGAGAAAACATGATACTGGAATCATACTTAGCTTTGCAATCTGACAAGAGATTCTAAAAGACATCAGAAAAAAAAGTGCCTTCCAGAATGTACTCCACACAGCAAAGAAAGAGCCAGAGCTTAGAGTAAAAAACTGACCTGATAAAACCCAACAGAATTCCACATCAAACTCACATTCATTCCAACAATGGAGAAGTTTGCAAACAGAACAAACTTCAGAAGATCAAGGAGTGGTAGATGAGAAGACTGAATATAACCCAGCCACCGAAGAAGCAAAGTTAACAAGGTGGTTGTGGCAAAATGTAGACCAGTTAAAGTTGTAGCTGCATGAACCATCAGTTTGAACACAGAATCAGGGTAGATGCAGGATAAAATTGTTCAACCTTCCACGAAAAACTCAATTTCAAATTAGTCTGTAAAAAGAATTTCCACCCTGTGCAAAACACTGCATTGCTCTGCCACAACAGACTGACTCCCACATCTAAATTCTATTTCCTCTTTTTATTTTACTGACAGGTCCATCTCAAGAAAAAGATAAAACAGAAATTTGGATTTCAATTGCCTTTAGGAGGAAAAAAAACAGGATGCAAAACTTTTCAATTTCACATGTAACTAAAAGACACATTTAACTCATATGCCAATTCTACAAGTATCTCCCCAGGTCCACAATCCAGAAAATTTTAATTAATGTTAGAGGCGATCAGATTGGGAAGGTTTGCTAGCAGAACTGTAAACGGCAAGTTAAAGAACCTAACTTGATTGAGGAGGTGGTGCACATGAAAATCATGATAGAGAAGACTAAGATGACAAAAACCTAACTAAATGATCTTAGAATGTTCATTTGCCACTTTTCAAAGTTAATTACAGGCAACTAGATGTCTTTGCTACTTTTCAACCTTAACCCTTTCACAAAGTAGAGACACTTTCAAGGCACAAAAGGAAGTGGAAGGCTTAACAAAGTTAAGAATTTAAACCAAGAAGTCAAAATATGATCACCAAGTGCCATATTAGTTAGCCGCCATATACTTTTATGAATAAAGGTGAGACCGAGCATCCCTCTGCTTTTGCTTTTATCCACCATGACCAAAACTCGTCATTTATTAGCATATTGATATCGATTGTAACTCAATAAAATCCTAGGAAGCGAAGAACGGATAATCCTGACAAAGTGCAAAATCTCATATGCTACAATGAAAATCAATCCTTTGTTATTTCCCTTTGCTCAATCAGTCACACAGAGAAATCAACATATCTAATGCTTAAATGCAGATAAGGATTCAAGTAATTTGACTGACTGTGATAGAGAACATACCAAAACTAAAACCGTAGTTAGCCATCAAGGCTTTGTTAACAAGGATTATTCCAACAGATGTGACAACATTGAACAACCATGATGCTGCATCAAGTGTTGCCTTCCTATCTCCCACGTTTGCCTTAGACATTTTGTTCTACTACTTTACAGTTATCACCAGAATCTTCAAAGGTTGCTAATCACGAGCGTAGAAAGTACGGCTAAATGTCAAAAGAAACGTTGTCTCTATAATCACAGCTAACCTGAAATAGAAAGCAAAGTTCAAATCAAAGATTAATTCTTACCTGTTTAAACAAACAATTGACTAGTATCAAAGCAAGTCTTTTTTGTTTTTTTGTTTTCTTTTAAGCAAGAATCCAACACAATCAAAAGGATATCTATATTCAAAGAACAACATAAACCAGAAATCATGCTAAAAGTAGATCAAAAGAAATCTAAAACCATCAAGTAGAACATGAAGAAGAGCTCCAGTACTGACACCATCTCTCAAAAACCCAAAAAAAACACGATCATTGACACCAACCAACGAGTAAAAAAAGTCAAAACATTATTAGATCTCCAAAACTCAGACCAAAGTTCACAACTTTCCAAGCAGATCCAGCACAATTCCACGCTTAAAAACACACAAAAAAAATACCCACTGCAGATCACGTTCATCATAGATCAAGAGCCCGAAATCACAAGCACTGGCAAACCTCGACGGTACCTGAAACGGCCTTCACGTAGTCTTTCTCTTGTCAGTTGAGCTCAATTTTATTTCCCGGAAACCAAAAAAAACTCCCGGCAAACAAACAGAACAACAAGAACACAATTCAATGCCTCTTCGCTGGGCTTTCGATGTTAAATACAAGGAATTGGTCTTAGAAACGTCAATAATAATAATAATTATTTTAATCTTAGAAGAAAAATAAAAAAATTCAGAGAAATAATAATAATAATAATAATAATAAATCTAAAATTTGAGTTTGGTTGATCCATTTAAAGATTATTTTCTTTTTCAAATTAAATTATAATTAAAAATATTTTTTTTACAAGATAAAGAGAGACTATATGATATTATTTAGTATATTAAAAATCACTTTATAAAATTTTTATTCGTGTGTATTTTATTATTAATTAATATTCTATGATACTAATCAGTTTTTAATTAGTTAATTTGATCTGTACTATTTATTTATAAATTGATTTGTATTTTATAATTTTTTCCTAAGATATTATTATTTATTACATCATGAGATTAATTAGTTTTGTCTGTCTGCCCCCAAAGGAACATGACACCCTAACTTCTTGGGTCTGTTCATTGTTGACTTTTACACGGAGTTGACCTCCCAACGACACCTTAGGAGCCACATTTGACCTTTGGCTTTGACTACCCATTATGCTAGGACAACAGAAACTTCCCAATTTTTGTAGAAATTTTTAATTTTTAATTTATAAAAAAGGTGTTCTATAAAAGAATTAGGGAAAAAGTCAAAAAAATGAAGAAAAATATCTAAGAATTTTATATGGGTTTTTTTTAATAAGACTTAAGTGTAAATATAAACGAATCGATAATTTTATTATATTAATTATATATTTCAGTAAATTATGATAAACTATATATATATAATTGGGTATAGCAATGAGTCAGGTCAGGTCGAGTATTTCCAAATTCGAACTTAGTCTGAAATTTTATTTTTGAGTCTAAATTTGATTAAAGAACCTAAGCTTGAGTCTAACACTTGGTTTAGGGGAGTGGTGATGGTTGATAACCTGCTGAAATCAACTTACTGAAATGATAAGTACTTATTTTCAAAAAGTACTAATGTGTTTGAGATTGTTGTTTTGATAACTGATGAAACGTGAAAATAGGTGTTTGGCAAGTGCGATTGCGGTTGCTGAAAAGAGATAAAATGGCTAAAAAGTCAATTGGTTTAATAAACTATTAATTGTTGTATAAATAATTAAAAATATTATTAGTCATATAAAATTTAAATATAAATAATAAAATATTAAAATAAAATAAGAAATTATAAATAAAATAAATTTAGAAAATAAATATTTCAAAAAATACAATATTAATCATATAAATTCAAATTATAAATATTAAATTATGAAATTAAAATAAGAAAATATAAATAAAATAAATTTAGTAAATATAATATTTCACCTTACTTAAATACTATTGGCAAAAATTTCCTTCTATTAATTGAGTAAGGAACTAAGGATACAGTGGAAAATACTAAAATATCGTAAGGTTATTATTATAAGGTAAAATTTCTACCGCATAAGCAGTTTCCTACCATTGTTCCCTCTCTGCTTATCTATTTTTACGGTGCCAACGCAATTTTTTTCAACATGTGATTATCGGTTACAAATCTAAACATATTATTGCATTTGAAAATTACGGTGGATAAATACTTATCCTCATCACATCGCAAATCTAAACGCAGCTTAAGCCTAATCAAGCGTGAATAGTCTCCTGCTTAATTGAATTCGATTGAATTTATTTTTAATTTTAAAAATCCAAAACGACATTATATTATATAAAATTTCCAAGCTCTGGGTTGGGCAAGTCGAACTTGGGCTCGATCTAAGGAGTATTGGTCCATCGTTGAAGATGGAGTTGGAGAACCAGGAGAAGACTCTGGCCTGATTGATACACGGAAAACAACTCTTGAAGCTAGAAGGCTGAAGGATCTGAAGGCCCAAAATTACAAATTATGAGCCATTGATTACCCAATCTTGGAGACTACTCTTTGCAAAGAAACCTCCAAGGATATATGGGATTCTTTGAAGAAAAAGTATCAAGGCTCTACCAGAATAAAGCGTGCATAACTTCAAGCCCTACGGAAGGATTTTGAGACATTAGTGATGAAAGACGGTGAGTCTGTTAACAGCTACTGGGCCAGAACCATGAAAATTTGCAACAAGATGCATTGCCACGACGAGAAGATGCAGGATGTCGCCATCGTGGAGAAGATTTTGCGCTCCTTGACTCTAAAATTTGACTACGTTGTCGGTGCAATTGAGGAGTCCAAAGATATACTCACTTTCTCTTATGAGCTGCAAAGTTCTCTTCTTGTTACATCAACAGAAGATGAACAGAAGTTCAACAGTTGAGGAGCAGACACTAAAAGCTTCTACAAATTGCAACAACTTAAGGGGATGAGGTAGGGCAGAGGCCGAGGTCGAGGAAGGGGAGAACGTGGAAACAGATATGATAACAGAAATTACAGGGATGATCAAATCCAAGGTAGAGGACGCAACTTTGACAAATCCAAGGTAGAATGCTTCAAATGCCATAATTTTGGTCATTTTCATTCTGAATGTCGTACAAGGCTACCTAATGACAAGGTAGAATGTTCAAAGTTTGTTGAAAAAGAGGAAACAGAACCATTGCTCATGGCTGTGCAAGGAGATAGAGCATATGAGTCAAACATCTGGTATGTGGACACGGGCTGTGGTAACCATATGAGTGAAAGTAAGTCCTCTTTTTCACGTCTGAATGAAGAATTTTGTTCTACTGTGTCTTTCGGTGATTCTTCTAAAATTGAAGCGATGGGTAAAGATGATATTAAGATACGAACCAAGAATGGTTTCGTGGAGACAATTTCTATTATAATGCATGTTCCTAGCCTGAAAAGTAATTTATAAGTGCTATTCAATTGCAAGAGAAGGGTTATGTTGTTACCATCAAGAATGGTGCTTGTGAAATTTATGATTCTGTCAGAGGCGTTATTGCAATTGTTCAGATGAGATCAAACAGGTTGTTCCCTTTGAAGATTGAGAGTATTCAGTCTTGTTTAATGGCTGAGATGAAAGAACCCTCTTGGTTATGACATTTTCGTTATGGCCACCTGAGTTTTAGAGAGTTGAAGAGACTGCAGCAGAAAGGTATGGTGACTGGTTTTCCTCAAATTACGGTTCCCTCCAAAGTCTGTGAAAAGTACGTTATTAGCAAACAACACCAATCACCATTTCCAAAAGGGAAGTCTTGGAGAGCTAAAGGTCTGTCAGAGCTGGTGCATTCAGACATCTGTGGTTCAAGAAGTTCACCAAGGAAATTGCTCTTCATCCTGGTATATCGAATACATCTGACATGAACCAGTGATGTCCATTCTTTGTCTGAATCAATAACTGTCGCCTTCCCATCACTGGCATGGTGTTATCATCAAGAAATTTGACTCTGGAACAAACATACTCGTCAAGTTCTGCAAATAGCTCCTTCCTGTCGCACATATTATTTGTGCATCTAGTGTCCAAGAATCAGGTGTTGTAGTCTGTTGTTTCACTGGTTGCAGTCACCATCAGAAGGGCATGATCTTCATCGTCTCCCTCTTTTACACAATGAGCCTCCTCACTATTCTCATTAAATCTGCACTGATTTGGATAATGACCAATTCAGTGACACGAGTAACATTCAACGCTAGATTTATCATACCTCCTTCTATCTCGACCACGAAATCATCCTCTGCTTTCGCGATGGGTAAAATCTGATTTCTCTTAGTCATTCTCCTCATTACAATCACCCCTGTTGTTGTTTTGAGCTCCACGTCTGCTGTAATGATGGCCACCATGTCCTCGTCCTCTGCCGTTAGAGCTCCTATGCTTTTGGCCCTTTTGATTGCTTCGTTCGCCTTTGACAGAAACTTGACTCTAAAAGGTTTGCTTAATCGGTTTCTTTATCGGCTTCTCAATCATGCGTTGTTCATAGGCTTATAAAGTGTCAGTCAGTTCGTCAATCGACATATTCGACAAATCATGAGCTTCTTCTATGGCAACAACCACATGCTCAAATCGTGGTGTAAGAGTCCTTCAAATCTTCTCAACTTTGGAGTCATCGTCGAGCTCCTCTTAGTACGTCTTCATTTGATTTGTCAAACTCAATAAACGATTAATGTAATTGTTGACAGATTCTATCCCCTTGATTTGCAGGAGCTCAAATTGGCGCCTCAAGATTTGTAGACGCACCTTCTTGACTTTCTCTGCTGCTTTGTATGCTGCTGCAAGAATATCCCAGACTTGCTTAGATATGGTAGCTCCTGCAATCTTCTCGAATATTGTATCATTTACACACCCTGATGGATGTAGTACAGTGCCTTCCAATCTTTCTTCTTACTTTCCCGGTGATTGGTCTTTTGTGTTTCACTTGCATCGGCTGCAAGTTCAGGAGATCCATCCTCTACCACACCTAGCAATTTGTGGTAATCAAACAACACCCTCATTTAGACACTCCACCGGATGTAATTTTTCCCATCCAAAATAGGAATGGAAGCCTGTACTGAATTGTTCATCGTGCTGCTGTACAGGATAGATAACTGAACAAGCCTTTGGTTCAGTACTTTCGTTGAACAGCTTGTGGACACCAAAAGTCAGTGCCGGAGTTCAAACATGGGATACTGGCTCTGACACCACTGATATGTAGCAAAAGAAGAAAAGATGTTGAGAGGACAATTCAACGGAAATACTTGTTTAAATACAGTGGGACTCATCAACTGCAGCTCCATGTCTGAAGCCACGTTAAAGAACCACTACTGACATACTTGCTAGGAACATGGTCAACTAAGCTTATCTAATGACTCCACTAAACCATGACAAATGAAGCAATAACAAACAAAGTTACCAAGTAACAGCAGCAGAAATAGTAATAAATCTGGATTGCTATTAATAACAAATAACAATGTCTAGAGGTTGGGTTGAGCCGGGGCTGCCCCGGTTGGACCTCAAGTTATAGTGGGCCGTGGCCCAGTCGGTAGCTCAACGAGCCTAAATGAGTCAGCTTGTGACTCGGCCTTGACCAACTCACCATTTATTTTTTTAAGCAAAAACCTTCTAAAACGACAACATTTTAAGCAGACGGACCAGGAGCTTGTAGCCTGATTAACCCAAGCCAAAAGCGAGCCATGCTAGTTTTGCCACCTGTAACAACAAAGATTGGGTAGCTCTAGGAATAGGGACTTGATCTTCTATGCCACTTTTTTTGTACCAATCTTGAGTCATTTCATCTCATCCATTCGTTTATGTGGAAACTACCAATCTTGGGCTATTTCATCCCATCCTTCCATTTATATGAGTCCCCACATAAATGAATGTATGGGATCAAAAGATCCAAGATTGGTATAGTTCTCACGTAAATGAATGGATGGGATGAAATGGCCCAGAATTGATACAGGAAAAGTGGCATAGAGGATCTCATTTGCTTGGAATATGCTTTCATGGCTTCTATCCTTACATGTTCTTGGATTATCTTTATTTATTATATTCCTAATAAAATAAAATGTAACAAAGATTAGAAATTTATTTTAACTTTTAATGAAATATTAAAATGAAAATTATATCTTTAACTAATATTTTAAAAATTAATTTTGTGATCAAACTGTCTAATCATAACATAGAAGAGACTAATTAATTAATGACCTATATAATAAAAAATTTCAAAATTTAACTATATTAAATTTAGAACGAGAAAAGCACTATTTTGAAAATGTTAAGTTATAATGTGATATCATAAATAACGATAACAAATAACTTAAATATTTTTAAAAAATGTTAAGAGATAATTCATATCATTTGTTTTTTTTTCCTTTTTATTTCTTTTCAATGTTTTGTTAAAAATATAAATAACTTCTTATCATTATTTTTATTCTACTTTTTATTTTAATATTGCTAAAATAGTACTCGTTACACTCTAAATAATGTTAAAATTATAATAAAAATAATTATAAGGACTTATTAGACTTTTACAAAATATTAAAGTAAAGATAGCGTCTTTAACCAATATTTAAAGATATTATTTTTTAATTTAAATTACTTAATTATGAAATCATATAAGCTATATTCATAACTCATAT
>JAOSBN010000177.1:37220661-37233990 GCA_027563595.1 Erythroxylum suave | reverse complement strand
CAATTTGATGAATAATTTATATTATAATTTTTCAAAGTTAAAATAATTCAACAACTTCAATTTTAAATGTGAAATTTCATAAGCATCTCTCTCTTTATACTGATACTGCTGAAGTAATTTGGACAAATTTCGGTAGAGATACACATATGTGCACATCAGTTCGTATAGGAAATTTTGACGAAGAAAATCCAGAGTTTAAATCCAAAAATCACAATCACTTCTGAAAAGATAACAATTGTAAATGGCTTAATTATGTTTATTCACGATAATTATTTAATATCATTTAATTACTCTTATTCAGATATAGACTTAGTTGCACGTCACATACATTTCAGCTTAAGGAAGAATATGGAAAAACCAAATTCTCTTGACAATTCATGGTTAGACATACTGATTGAATGGTACAGCCATTGTCTGCTTTCCATGTCTTTGAGGCTAAAGAATAATAAATATAACTTGTCATTAAAAAATAAATAAATATTATATTTATATTTAAAAAAAAGAATTAATGTTACCAAGACGATACACCGATGGAGTTAGTATCCACAAACCCCAATGCTTGAACGCAGAGAATGGCAGACCGGAGTTGCCTCAGATGATTGATGTTCGAAAAGATCAGCAGCATCCTCAACACCGTCGGTTTTGATGCTTCCGCTTTGAGCCATAAGTATTCAGTAGACTCGCTTTGAACAAATCTTACCTAATCTTCTGTCACTCCCAAGTAAACCTTCTGTCATCAGATCCTCGAGCTAAAATTCTTTTTCATGCACCTGCCATTTTGATAGAAGAGCCATAAGTATTCAGTAGACTCGCTTTGAACAAATCTTACCTAATCTTCTGTCACTCCCAAGTAAACCTTCTGTCATCAGATCCTCGAGCTAAAATTCTTTTTCATGCACCTGCCATTTTGATAGAAGAGCCATAAGTATTCAGTAGACTCGCTTTGAACAAATCTTACCTAATCTTCTGTCACTCCCAAGTAAACCTTCTGTCATCAGATCCTCGGGCTAAAATTCTTTTTCATGCACCTGCCATTTTGATAGAAGAGACATACTGTAATTAGGCCTTTGATAGTGTTTAAACGTTATTTTCTTGGCAACATTGCAACATTAATGTAAAGGGAGCAAAAGTAAGTAAGTTCAAAAAGTAATTAGTTCTACTTAGTTACAAGTATATTTTAGTGTAAACCAGGGGAGATGAGATTTGCATTTAGTACTTCTACTGGACTCTAGGTTCTCTTTTTTTTTTTTTTGAGAATTAAATGGAATATATATTAACAAAGTAAAAACTTATACAAGAACCAGCTACAAGTATCCTCGAGTCAAAACACACCTACAGTGCTAGGGGACACAACCACGAACCAACAGCTATCCAATCAAAACATCAAGAAGTTAAACTAACCAAAGCAATCAGAGATCATTACTCCTGCTTTCCTGCTTGTTATGAGCCACTATCGTTTCTCTAATCACATTAACAATCGTAGCAGTTAGCTCGGATTTATGCCGAGCCTCATTCTTGTAAATCTTCTTGTTCCCCTCCCTCCAAATATAATAGATGACCATCTGGAAAACGATTTTGACTCAAAACCCATGCGGGTAACCATGTCTAGCATACCGAATAATATAAGCCAACACCTCGTCCCATATATACGAGCTGCTAGGGAATCGAATCAACACCAACATCCTGCTCCACACCGACTTACCATATTCATATTCAAAAAACAAATGATTTCTCGATTCGGTAATCATTTTACATAAAACACAAATAGGATCGAAGGTCCCAAACCACCTATCTTTAGTTCGTAATCGGTTTTTGATCACCAACCAAAGACAAACAGCTGCCTTGGGGCACATTACTTGTCTCCATACAATGTCTTGCCATGGCACGATTAGAAGTGGTGTTTGTAGAAGAAAATGCGCTGATTTATTAGTAAACCTCCCACTTAAGTGCAAAGTGCAGACTACTACATCCTTCATTCCCTCAGTTGGGCTTGTATGAAACAATCCCTCCAGAGTGTGAAAATGCCATTGGGAAGATAACCTACCGTTGGGAAGATAACTAATCCCATTCCTTCCAAACCCAAGCAATCATCGCCCCCATAGGAATCCGACTTCTGAGTCCCTGAAGATACTCCGGAATCCATAGAGGACTTGTGTCCGCCCAATTGTCAAACCACACCCTAATATCCTCTCCATCCCCTACTTTATGTTTCCTAACCGGGTAAACCACCTCCCTAAGCTTCAACATCCCCCTAACTATCCACAAAATACCCCGAGAGTCTTGTAGCTACCAGAAACTATGTGAGTGGAGATACAATGAGTGCACCCATTTGACCCATAATGCCTCTTTATCAGCAAAGAGCCTCCAAATCCGTTTAAGGATGACTTGGTGCATGTGAGTGATTGAAATCACACCCATTCCTCCACTTTTCTTAGGAATAATGATTTTGCTCCACTTGACTTTAGGCCCTTTACAATTTTCAATTTTCCCAGACGATAGGAGGCCTTAAGTATTCTCTCCATCTCCTTTATCACCTTCTTTGGGAGGACCAAGTGTGTCGCCCAGTATATATGCATATTATTCAGTATGGCATTAATGGGATGTACTCTAGCAGTTAGAGATAAAAACCGATTTTGCCACCCCATAATTCGGCCTCTCATTTTTTCTATCAAAGGAATAAAGTCTGAGAGCTTAGGTTCACCTACCGTAATAGGAATCCCCAAGTACCGAAAAGGGATTGTTTGGCGAGAAAAACCTACCATATTACTGATCCACTCCAGATGCTTAATGTCGGAGGATATATAAACTCCACTCTTCTGCTCATTTACTGTCAAACCCGACCGCTCCAAAAAATTGTTCACCATATTCATCATTATCGAAAGAACTTGAGGTACCGCTCTACAAAACAGGATTACATCATCAACATAAAGCAAATGTGTCAATCTCAACTTTTGACACCTAACGTGAAATTGAAACAGCCCATTGTATTCCACCAGCCTCGTCACCAATCTGGGAAAACCCTCCATAGCCAGAGTGAATAGGTAAGGTACTGGATTGCATCATATGAAAGACAATGATGCCAGAAGCACTACTTCGAAAAGGTTGGAACACTATTTCAATTGATATTTCCACCATACAATCCAACAAACTCATCATTTATGTAAATACTAGTGATTTACACATCTTTCTCACACTTCTGGTAAGAATAATAAATGTTGTGTTGCAAATTACTTACTTCAGACGCAACAGAACAGAATGGCCAACCAAGGGAGATTATTTTGACAATGATACGAGTAATGGATACTCCAGAACAACGAGTGAAATAAAACAAAAGGCTTGCCTATACTTACTGATTTTTTAGGGTCCATATAAACTTTCAACAGGGACTTCATTGTAGGATACTTTTTCCATATGGCAATTGCAAATCGTGGCTGTACTTTTGGAATGGCCACCAATGCTTTCAACCTGGCAGAAATGAAAGTCACAAACAAGGAAAGATCCACAAGGCATTAGGTTTTTACACAATAGCTTATTATTCTTGGACAAAGTTTGGAAGAATAGAAATACATATTCAAACTATTTCCCTGTTACATTTTATCCCTTTGTTTCTTCTACTTCCTTATTTTTATATTTTATCTTGAAGCCTATTGTGTCCATATCCAGTAACAGGTGTCCATAATCTCAGAGCACTTTGACCATTGCCCATCAGAAAGGTTAAAGTTATTAGGTATGATGACGTATTTTACAGCCTTTCAAGAGGTTACTTCTGTCCAAAAAACTTCCAACATTTCTTCAGATACCTGATCTTTTTAGTGTAAAGTAATTAGGTTGAAATATATGACGAACATCAATAAATTTATGTCTAGGGTCAACTAATTATTTTCATCCAAGAAACTGGAATATTCAAATAGGGATATAAGCATATCAAAAATGAACGTGATGGATAACAAGTGCTTGCCAGACTGTATCTAAAAATGTTTGATCGTCATTAAGAATGCACCACTTACCATGGACTCCTTTTTATCAAATTCTTATCAACGCAATCCTTAGGGATTAATGAACCATTGGCATTCACAGATAGACGAGTTAACTTCTTTCTGCATTAAAATTCAAAGAAAATAAAATGTTTCAGAAACTTCACCATCTTAACATTAGAAAATATTCAAGAGACAAACCTAGGAAAAGAGAGGCACTTAATTAAGCAGCATACATAGAAAATGCTTTAGGATGCCGATAGACCAATGAAAGGTGATACCTAAATTGGCAAGATGCCAGGCTGCACGTCAAACCAATGACATGTTCTGCAAGTTCTGCTTCATCTCTGCACTGCCTATAATGTACCCCAATGAAATGAGTAGTTAATTTTGCCAGCACCTGAAGCAAGAAGTTGTCGAAAATTGAAAATCATGTCAAATCCTAAGAAATCTCATGATTAAACTTTTAAAAACTTGTATGCAGTTTCAGTTAGCAATTTTACCTCCTCAACAGGTGGACGTCTCCAACCATTCTCTTCTTCTGGATTCTTGTATTGTTCTTTATCCCTAGTTGTAATATCAACATTTCAATTCATGCTGCATAAACAGATATATACACAAGAAGAATTGTAGCAGAGAAGAGAAGACAGCATTTTTGGTCTTAAAATTGCATCTAAATACTTATTGCATATACAAATAAAAAAACAAGGGGAATTTTCGTAGACGATAGGGATCATGTCCGCATGGAGAATAGAATTCAATTCGTCCATAAGGTGTCAAGAGGGATTTTCAAGATAGTAGCTGCCCAACTCAAGAATATATATTTATTGAACTGGGAAGAAAGATACACTGCAGTTGAAAAGACCGAGTTCAACCATTGAATGGAAAAGTGACCATGTCAAGATCAAGACCAATTTTAATTTGTTCCTGCTCAATTTTAAGTGTTCCGACTGATTTTATTTCTCAATCGAGGTTGTCAATTGGAATTAGAATAAGAAAGGAAACACTAAGAAGAGAGAAAAAAATGTAAAAGATGAAGAAGAAGAACGTTGAATATGCACACTCATCTTAAAACCATAATAGAAAATAAGATGCTAAAAGAATTGTTTCACTTGGGGCAATTCATACTTGAATAGACAAAATTTTAAAAGAAGATAACAGATTAAAAAATCAATTTTTCATTACCCAAATGTTATAAGCCATTCTTATTCCTAGATGAAGATAAATGAGGGCCGAAACAGGTAACAAAATCTGAAATCAGTATATAATTTCAACCACTCAAAGAACACTATGGTTAAATTCCAAGTGTAACTGGGGGGTGTGAATCACCTTTTATTGATGTATGCCATCAGCCTGTTTGTCAGGCAGCAAACAGTATAAGATGGATAATGACTCTGCACCTTTGCAACATGATCTAGAAGTGCTTCACTGGTAACAAGACTGCAGAATTCCTCAGCTTCATAAACAAGTACAACATATCGAATCTCAGTTCCTTCAGACGAAAGCTGCGACAAAGTAAGAGGAGAATGTATATGAAGATTCAAAAATGGGAGATGAGTTCTGTCTACAAGCAGCCTAACAGCACTCTCACATACAAAATGACATTGCAACCTAAAAAATAAAAACTAAATAAGAATTGCCTTTTCTAAAAACTTATTAACAAACACTGGTAAGAAACTTTATAAAGCATTAAGTACCTGGGAGATATGATCGGGAACATTCATGGTCCATAGGATAGATTTTTTAATAGGATTCGATGTCACGCGGTACGTAAGACCTTTATCCGCAAATCTAGTAAGCAAATGACCTATGCTAAAATAAACAAATCAATCAGAAATAAATAAGTCCCACAAATCTACTCAAAAAGGAAAGAGGAGAATTCACCAAAAATCTTACCTCCAACTGCTCCCTGTTCAACTACCTTAGCATCAAACTCAGCTACAATAGATTTCAAGGCAAACTTCCCTTTCTCCCACTTCTGCTTTTCTTTCGCCATTTTTTTTAACTCAGCAGCCTGGGCCTTCAGAGCTCCTTTCTGCAACTTCTCTTGCTGCAAAATAAAAAATACAAAAATTGATCAGATAACAAAAAGGTATATGCTACCTACGGCTTCATAATATTAACGTAATACTCACTTCTTTTTTCAGCTTCTTTTCTTCCATCAACTGAATTTTTTCCTCTTTTGATATCCTCTTCTTTACAACAGCTTCATCAGAACTACTTTTCTTGACAGAATTAACTTTAGCTCTTCTTTTCTGCTTTTCTTTGTCAGAAAAGTAGTCCATGGTAAAATTTTCTTTGTCCGAATAATCATGTACCTGATTTTAGTAAATTTAAACCATTAGAAAGGTGGAAATTGGTTGGGATGTCAAAAAGGGCCCGGTCCAATTTTGGTCCTGGTTAACCCGGCCACGGGTTGACTGTTACTTCAAAAATGACATCGTTTTTTTACGTTTTTTCTTTTAAAAAATATGGTGGGCTGGGCCACGTGCTACCGTTGCCCAGGCCGGACCAGGAGCAGCCCAAGTTCGGCCAGGCCCATTGACATCTCTAGAAATTGGAAAGTTAAAAGAAATAGTTTCAACTTTCATCTAATCACCAAGTTAAGAAAAATAAAGCAACTTCAAGCATCAAAATTCCACGTTAGCCAAGCAAAAGAGGGATAAGCTTCGCGTTCATTAGCCAGAATACCAGCTAAAAGGCCCCTAAATCCGTAATTCAATAAAGAATAGATTCTATTTGTACCTACAAACAAATTATTTTCTTAGGAAAAACATTATAATTTTATATCCCTCACTCTCTTTTATTTTTTGAACATTAAAGAAACTTACATATTGAGATTTCTTTTCACACAATAAAGCAAAAACAAAAAAGATGAAAACTTGGTTGAAACGAGCTATATGTAAACTTCACATGGTATTGTCTCCTTGATGCTTCTTATTCGCGTTTTGAAAATGCCAACAGTTTAAGGCTCACTCAGAAAGTTCATCCTTGGATAAGTAAGAAATGGAAAGAAAGATCAATCAGGAAGAGTTACCTGATTCATCCTATCTTGAACAAGCGCTTGTTCTGCCGCAGAACCTTCCTCGGAAAATATTTGCATTAGATTAGCACTCCCTACTAAAACACACAGATATCAAAAAACAATACCCTGCATTGGGATGAAAAAACAATCAACAGAAGTTTGCGATTCAGTAACAAGCATACCAACCAAATCCACAGAGCTACTAAATCTAGAACACCAACGAATCTCCTGCGCCACATCATTACCACCACCAGAAGCTGCTCTATTCTCTTTATACTCGCAGTCAATTTCCCGCTCGTCGTTTTCAGAGTCCACACACACCAATCGATCACTCTCTTTAAACCAGAAAAAGGACACATCAGACAAATATTAACATTTTACACTCTCCAATTAAAAATGAAAGCAAAATCTTACTAGTAGAGTCGGCAGAAATTAACTAACCAAAGAACCGCTTGTCTGGAATGGAAACCCTAACATCAGGAATAGAAGCAGCATATGTGCATTTAACGATGGATAGGTCAGAAAGTGGGGTCTCTGGGACGACGCAAGGTAGAGAAGAGGGGGAGGAGTCAGCCACGATGGTCAGAGGATGTTTTTGAGGAGTAGGATCATCGTCGATGACGAAAACAGTGGGGATCGCTGCAAGATCGGAGCGGAGTTTCTTAGAGACAGAAGGAAGAGGTGTCCGCTGATAGTCGTCAGCGTATCCTTCTTCGTCGGAGACTATGATGGGTTCAGTTGACATTGAAAGATCTGATTTTGTGGGTGCGCCGTGCGCGGGAGGGTAATGAGAACCACCAGCGGAAGGGCGGTGTTGAAGCGTCAACGTGCCAAGGGAAGAAGGGTTCTTTGCACCAAGTCCTACCCAAGTAGTGGGAAAGGTGCCTAATTAATAATCACGTCGAGTACTGTAAGAAGCAAGTCGAGAATCCCAAGTCCTGCGATCGTATGTCCTGGGTCGTCGCTGACCTCAAGGCTTGGGACGCCAAGTTCGTCAAAGTTGACTAGGCAACGCTCTTCGATCTCATCCTGGTACGATTTCTGTTTTTTACCCCCTTTTGTTACTATTCGATTCCAATTTTCGTTGATTGAGGGATTTGTGTGTGAGGATTTGGGATTTTGCGTTTCATTTGATCTGATGATTGAAGGTTTGGGGTTGGTTTGGTTAGCGATTGATGTTGTGATTGTATTGGGTGTGAGAAGGCTATTGTTTAGGGTTTTGATACAAGTTATTCAGATTTTTCTAAGTGCAAGATGAACTTGTCAGTTAGTTAGTACGAACCCTGTGCAATTTGTTGGACTGACAAGTTTGAATCTTTGTGGAGCCACAGAAATCCAATTTAGCCCATTATTACATAATTTAGTTGTTGCAATAAAATGGTTGAATTGGGAGTTAGTTTTTGATTTCTCGATGACCTTAGGAGTTGTTTATTGAATGCAAATTTCAGTATTCGTTAATCAACTCGCTTCTTTGATCAGTCTAGGTATGGTTTAATTTGCAAGTGATCTTTGTTATCTTGTTCAACTTTAAGACGATTATATGAAATGCTTCTTTGTAAAAGGATTTGAGTTGATACGTACCTTGTTCTGCTGCTACAAATTGACGAAATGAAAAGGTGAGTTACACACCGCAGATTAGTACTGATGTGAATTTCTATGAACGTTGGGCTTTGGAAGAAGGCCTAAAGAAACACTATAACTCGTTCGAGAATTTTCAACATGTGCATTTGAGGATGCCCGTAGATCTTCTTAGACTCTCTCCCTCTTAAATTTCTAACTTCCAAGACTGCTCCATGAAAGGTGCAACATGAAAAGGCCAGATTTAGAACTTCGATATCTTTCAATTAAGCTTATGAAGTTTTCAGCAATCCTGATTACTGATAGTGATGCCTTTTGGTGGAGGATTTATATAGTAAAGGATTTCAATGCTTAAGAAGATCTATCCATCAGTGATATCTCAGTTGTGGCATTCCAAATTTGGAGCCTGCTTACGGCCGTTGAAACTAGGAATCAGGAGCACTCTCAGCCGCAAGAGCTTGACACATCAAATGTCAAGATTCATTATATTTTGTTATTTAAGTTCCCAACTTTCCACCCGCACCTCTCCCTTCCTTTTTGTGTGTTAATTAGGGTGTGTATATATATACATATATATCTACAGAGCACATTAACAGGGCCCTACTCAAAGATGACACGCACATCTGAAAAAGTGGTGGAAAAAAATTGTGCAACATATCGAGTATAAGCAAAAATTTTGCAGCATGTCAAGCATATCTATCATACTTTTTTCTTACTAATTTTGTCTGTTGAACTTGCATCTTTTAATTGCAATTTGGTAGCTTTTATGTAAGTGATATTATTCTATTTTATTTATTTATTATTACTTTATCCTACTTATTTATTTATTAATTATGTATCTAGTTATTTTATCACATTTTTATTTATCTATTTATTTTCTAAAATCTTCTTGTCTCAGTTGCATAGCTTTTTTACGTTTTTATTCTTTTAATCCTATTTATTTATGTATTTATTGAAAATTTAGTTATATAGAGTTTTTCTGTGCTATTTTTACCTTTTTTTGTAACCTAAATCATTTATATATTATCTCATTCGCATGTGAGTCAACCGAAAACAGCCTCTTTATTGTGTAGAGGTAAGGCTGCGTACTATCGGACCTCCTCAGACCTCGCTTCATTACAGGATTTCAGACTGGGTGATGATAATGATGATAATGATGATGAAGCGATTGGGTAAAAACGCTGTCGTGCCGAAGTAACAAACTCTTTTTATTTCTTGAATGCGAAACGTCATAGCAAATCATTGATCCATATAATCTAATGTCTAAAACTATATTTCTACCAAAATCAATAAATATCTTCCTGGGAAAAAGGTAAATTTTAAAAATAAAAAACTTAAGTTAAAATTTTTATTTAACTTAAATTATCAAATTATTACATATTTCTAATTGTCTTTCTAATATCCATTCTAAACCTTTTTTTAATATAAAAAAAAGGAGAAAAGAGAATCAAACCTTTCAATACAAATAAAATCGCTTGACCATGGTTGCTTCTATTGCCGATCAATCTTTGTCAACATTAAAGAATAGATAAGCAACACAGAGGGTTGGAAAATGACCACAAACTAGAACCCGACAATGGCTCAAAGACTTGAAGACATATTGTGATGGCCTTGGCTACTTAGCCTAATGAGTCCAAAAAGACCTTCCAAAATTGACAGCCCTGATCCCTGGACTGTGTCGATCCCAACATAACCCGAGCCAAGTTGTGTGGCACGTGATGGAACATTGGCTAAAACATCCTTGGGGTTAAATGCATACTATGACAAAACAGTACTCACTACTCATATATTGACTACCCGTTGAAGGATTCGTTTACCCTTTCCTTTTTTTTTTGAAGAGAGTAATTCAAGTTATTGGCAAATTACCAATTAGTCTAGCTTGATCTAACACAAAGCCAACGAGTCTAACTTGTGGACTTAGATTGTCCGGTTTGGCTTGATCCAATATGGCAAGTCTAACTGGAAGCTCGAAATCGTTAATAAAAATGAATATAAAGCAACGTAGTTTTTTTTAATTTTTAAAAATTAGTTCATACTGGAATCTATAGGCAAGCCTAAGTAAACTAGAGTTGTGGTGTGTGTTATTGGCTTTATCAAACTTCAAAATTTTGGGCTATGAGTCTACGCTCAACTTGAGTGGACTTAGCCCGACCTGACTCGACTTTATTTGGCTTATTGTCATCCTTACTTTAATTATTAGAATTTGGGTTTTTATGCGTTCCCTAATTCAAAGGTTTCAAGATTGATTCGCTAAAGCTTTAGGTTTAGGCCTAACTCAATTATTTTATTTTTAAATTTAAATTAAAAAATAATGTTATTGTCGTTTTTCCTAAAACTTTCAAACTTCAAAATGAATTGAATTAGACTTCAAATTTTTAATGTTATCTTTAAATTGTCTAAATTTATTATCAGATGTGTGTCGTTATCTACTTGTACAAAACAATATGTAACTCTGATCTTGTATGACTATATTAAGATTATACATATCTTTATGTAGGTGCTATTCGTATAGTTTTAACATTATATTGGAAAATATAAATTATGTATATTTATTTTTGATATATTATTTTATAAAGATTGAAATTAATTGTAACCCAACCTTTTTTATAATTCAAACCACCCTTATCTAAATAAAGAAGTAATCTTAAATTAATATCCAAAATTACTCACACATATATATAAAAAGTAATTAAATACTTAACCAAATTAAGTTGGACTCAAGTTTAATTACCGAGTCTAATTGAGAGATTTCTTCTTATATTAGTAATTTGTAAGACGGTGAATAGAAGGCATGGATGACATGACAATAAATTTTGTCCAACATTTTTTAATTAAAATTATAATTATAATCTTTTATTTATATTCATCCTAAATTTTTTGAAGATATAATCGAATTAGCTTTAAGTTGATCTTACTCGACTTTATCCTTTTTGCTTAGGCTCAATATGAAATACAATCAAGTTTATATTATTTGGTTTGAATTCAACCCAAATTATTTTAAATTTGATCGAATTAATTCCAAATCAAGTTTATAATTGAATTAGCTTCAAATCAGTCTTGTTTGAACCAATCCTTTTTGTCCAGGTTTGACCTAAAGCATAATTAGATATAAGCTATTTGCCCTAGAGGGTTGTGGCTGGATGGTTGAGCAGGGCTTGTCATGCACTAGGTCCCAGGTTCGATTCCATGTTGGGTTGCTACAGTTCTCGTAAGAGCTTGGGACAACCGGGGGTTTTGTCTACTAGAGCTGTTGCTCGTTAGGCCCTCTCATTCGATATGTTGCCCGTTGGGCCCCTTATTGCACGCAAGGTATTGCCGACTGGCCCCCCAGAAGGAGTTTCCCTCGTACTAAAAAAAAAGTATAGGTTATTTGACTACAAGTAAAAACTAATTCAAATTATTTTTATATTTAAATTAATTATTTGAGATGAGTATTAATCAAATAATCTACACCTAATTGTATGAGTACCAATAAAAAGGATCAAGTTGAGTAAGATTCACTTGAAGCTAATTCAATCATATTTTAAAATAATTACTCAAGCCAATGAATAAAATTTTGAGTTAATCAAAATTTAAAAAAGTTAATAATGTATTCAATCAAATTAATATTTATAAATTTAAAGCATGTACATTTGATTAGGTTAGAAAACAACGTAAAGTCAAACTACAACTAATGGATAAAAATTTGAGTTAATTAAAATTTAATGGGGTTTGATTAACCTTTTCAAAATTCAATTTCAACTTAATTTTTTATCTAATTATTTTAGTAGAATTTGTATCGATTTGTTAACTCTAATCAAAAGTGGAGACTTTTTAACTTTGTAATTGTCAATTTTATCAAATACATTATTAACTTATTAAATAATTGTTAATTTTATCAAATACATTATTAACTTATTAAATAGTTTTAATATTTTTCACCATGACAAGTTTATGTAGAGCGGCAACAGATCTTCTCTTCCACTTCCCTATATCAACCATGTGGGAATGGAACAAAAGATCTTCCCCTTTGTAAACCAATCCAAATAGAGGAATCTTCAATTTTTTAGGCAAAATGTTTGATTTGACGATGTGGGTACGTGTCTAATCTGGCTTGTCAACCCTCACAACATATCAAATTTGTCTGTAGAAAAATGGTGAATTACTAAATTTGGATTAAAACTCTTGAGCAACATGGCCAGGGCTTTGGATTACTGGCAAACCCCATTCTCAATTATGTCGTCTCCTATGATAAATAGAGTTGTTGATTGAAGTATGATTTGCTAACCACAAGTTAGCTTAAGTCAACAAGTGAAACCAAAATCTTAGATACAATCAATCATCTAACTTGTTTATTAAATCATATTATTAATCTTTCGATTCAAGGTAGTTGGTTGATTTTCTTTTCGATTAATTACTTAACAAACTTTTTTGCTCCATAATATGTTATTTATTAAATTTGATACGAATAATGATGACTTTTTTTCTCCATAATATGTTATTTATTAAATTTGATACGAATATTGATGACGACAATAGGAATAATAATCCAATCAAAATCTTACTAAATAGGAGGATTGAGGAGGTCAAACCAAACCTGCGCAAGGGCAAAAGGGCACCTACCAAGGGCCCACTGATACATTCATATTTTCATATATGTTTAGGACTTAATTTAGAGTTGTTTATATTCATTTTATGTTCAACTATAGCTGGTTTATCATGTTTTGGCATTAATCGAGGTTCGTTGACGCAAAGTGCATAAATGAAACAAAT
>JAOSBN010000177.1:37202152-37212854 GCA_027563595.1 Erythroxylum suave | reverse complement strand
AAGATAAGACTTGAGATAAGAGAGAATTAAAACCTTGACCTTGAATTCTGAAGAAATTTCAACATCATTACACTATTGAACAAGGTGGCACTGTTAAAGCGTTTTATGATGAACTTATATCTATGATGCGACTTAAAAAATATATATTTTTGATTGCTACGGAATAATTGGAAATAATATATAATAATTTATTAATAAAGTCAACTAAAACAAAGTAATAAATAGGTAAAGAATGTTAGAGTATTGATTAAACATGAAAATATTAAAGGGTTTACTGTTAAGCGACCATTTTACTACAATAGCTTAAGTTGTTGTGTGAAGTCAACTTAATTGATTTTATATATTTTTTAATATACCTTCTTAAGTGAAAGCCTTTTGGGCTTAAACACATGCCTATTTTATCTTGTGTTTAATTTTATAGGTGGATGGTAGGATTCGAACTTACGACTATTTCACAAAAGCTCTGATACCATTTTAAGCGATCATTTCACCATAATAGTTTAAGTTGTTATGTGAAGACAACTTAATTAGTTTTATATATTCTCTAATATTTATAAGTGGTAAAGATCAATTATCTCAATAACTAATTCTAGTCATTTTAGCAATGGTTGATCCAAGCTCAATTCTTGTTAATAGACTCTACACTTTACACTCTACCCTTATTAAAAATTTTAATATGGTATCAGAACAAGTTTGATCCGGATTATTAATTTCTCGATTGTCCGTTTGAATGTCCAGTCTTAACGGCCCGGCCTGGTTACTGTTGCATTAATTTCAAATGATAACTAGATATTCAGTCCCAATTACACTTGAGGAGGAATGTTAGAGTATCTCATATTGACTAAATATTAAAAAGTTAAAAGGTTTATAAATGATAAAGGTCAACTATCTAAATTATCAGTTTTAATCATTTTGGCAATGGTTATTTAAAGCCCAATTCTTGTTAGCAAATTTGATACTTTACCCATATTAAAAATTCTAATAAAGAAACCATTGCATCAAGTTAACTAACCTGAATTTATATAAACAGTGCTTGTTTACTAATCAAATACCAGTTTACTTGACCTAATTAGATACCCATGATTAAAGATGACCTGAGTATCACCTTTGATGACATAAATTTGAATTACAGAATTGGATATTAATGATTGAAACAACTAGTAAAATTACTCTTTTATAACCATAAAATCACAAATCCAATTATGAAAACGGTCTTGTTGTAAAATGTTTTTAAAAAACTACATATAATTGATAACCCTCTCCCGATTCTCGCAAAATATGGAGCTTGTGCACAAGAGCTTGCCCTTCTTCTGTATTTAGTAACCTAATTAGAAACAATGGTGTCAAGAAGGATTGAAGTGCATTGAAGTTCAAATTAGGTTCATGTAGCTTTTGTTGTTTAAACAGTAGGGACTTGACCAAGCTTTTGGGCAGTATGGATTAAACATAAATTCAACCACTGTTGCCTCCAAGAGTGGCCAAAAACAACTGTTCAACTAATGCAAAGCGACATAACACTGAAATAAAAACTAAGACTGTTACGCTTTGAGCATATTTCAGGCATCGAAGGATAAGGGAATCAAGACTTCATCTTGTCATCATCACATACTGCAATGCACAAGGTGAGTTGTCTAGACCGACGGAGACAGGGCTTACTCTGAGTTCAGATTGGAGCAATCGTATCTCTTTCAAGAGTCAGGAGGTTAGGAGAATCTCCCCAGAAATATGAGTACTGTAGATCGGATCCGTTTCTTTATTCAACCATATACTGATATCAAAAGTATGTTATACACAAGAAATTAAAAATAAACCAGCTCGAATAGAGTGAGAGACTAAATAGACATCAAGCACAGAGGTTGCAATCATCCATGGAATGTTTTGAGAAACAGGGGCTCTCACTTATCATTAATGACACAAAAACATAGGTCACTACAAACAAATATACACCTGGATATGCCAAACCTAAGAACAGCAAATACACCGAAAACTATCCTGAAACTGAAGATTATCCTTCTATTTCTCAGACATCCAAGGAATGATTAGAGCAGCAAAAGCTCTCAAGCCTGGCGAAACGCAAAAGGGTGAAAACTTTTGGAAGAAAGGCAAAAGCTCTGTGAATCTTTTGAGAAACAAGAACTCTCATTTTTGCCCCTGAATCACTTTACAACCCTAACCAAAAACCTGTGTGAAATAGAACCAAAAGCACTCAGAATGAAAAGGACTAGAAATTAATAGCATATTCCATGGATCCATAGATCTCAAGTGATATAAATCCTCATCGTGCTATGGTAATGTTAAATTCAAATTGCAGAAGGTAAGCAACTCTCACAGCAAATACTCAAGTTGAAAATTAAATAGCATTACTTAAAAAAGAAAAAAAAACCAAAACAAAACCATACTTGGCGAGGAGCATTCAGTATGAGTAGGAGGTTTTATCCTGTCATGAAATCTATCGGACAGATTCTATCATCATGATGCTCTGCCATCACCAGTAGGGAGCATTTACAGGAACTACACAAATATGAATGACAATACAAAAGGAGCAATTATACTCAGATAATCCATAGTTAAGATCTGGCGACTCACCATCGCTCATGACCATGAGTCAAGAAGATTCAGAGATACAAGAAGTCAGATTTATATGACAGTGCAAAAGAGGACACCACTACAACACACATCCTGTACATCTATATATATATATGCATCCATTGACAGATAAGTATTGTATAAAAAGTGGAAACCATGAGAAACATTGAATCACTGCATCAAAGCAAACACTTGACGTGTCTCAAATGACCATTGTGAGGATGTTCTATCGAAATTCATGATTTGACTTCAAAAATCCGCAAAACAAACACTTAACCGATAAGGAATTGAAAAGTTAATACTGCTACAGTACTGAACCAAAACAAACAAGGACAGACAGGGAATCACAATAAATCTGCAAGTTCGGGACTCAAATAAGAAGACAGCAACAACAGGAAGATACTATTATCACTGGTCAAAGCCATATCTTTCATTCATGGCAAGCAAAAGCCTTCCATCGCAAACCACACCCATTGAGACATGTAACATCAACATCCAATTGATAAATAGAAAAGCGTACTCAACAAAATAACATTTTGGCATGGATTAGATGTCCAAAGTTAGACAAACAAAGAACAATGATCATCCTTCAAGACTACACTTCATGAATAATCAAGTGAAAGCAATATTCATGAACACTTGAAATACGAAGGTCTCAGACATCCAAGGAAGGATGAAAACAGCACAAGCTCTCAAGCCTGGCGAAGGCGAAAGCTCTTGGGCGGCCACTGCGAATGTTTTGAGAAACAAGCCTTTAAATTTATCATCCCTGACCTTCAACTCTACATAATCAATAAATCAACAATACATTTGATAGACATAATAGTATCCTTCGTACCACAAAATTCACCGAGAGGGAACTTTTCTGGACACAAAATAGTTACCTTTTCATCTATAAAGCACTACAATCCGTGATAAAGGAGCTGGCTTTTAGTTAAATACTTGACGATTAATAAAGCACCAATATGATTAACTCAGACACATAACTATAATCCAAAATCAAACCAACCCAAGTTTCAAAATCAAACAACTCAACGAGATATTCATAGAACAAAACGACTACAGATCAACATAACAAGAAAAGTGGAACCTCGGCAGTCAAATGAAACAATAAATGACCAAATCGGGGCCATATGTATGTACATATATATAGGCGTCACTCACGGGAATTGGATGGGAATTAGGGTTTCTCTGATATGATGTACGGCTGTATCCAGAAATTTTGTTCGCCTACTTGGGCTTGGACAACATTCTTATGGGCTCTCATGAGTCTCATCCCCTGATATGCACCAAACAATGGAGCAGTACCTGTGCTTCGAGTCTATTTTATCAATATTTTAAAAAATTCAAGAAATGAATTTTAAAATTCCATGCAATTGGACCGGACTGGGCTTTTTGTGGGGGTGAATAAGTGAACCGGGCTCGTAGCTCTATATACATTCATCTCTAATCTGTCTGCACGTATTTAAAGGACAAAAAGAGCTTCGTCTCTTTTTTCACTCGCCTTTCTCAAGTTTCTTTACTTCTTACACACTCCTTAGGGTTCTTCTCTATCAATCCTCTCTGCAACTACGGTCAATATAATTCATGGTGAGTCTTTGCAATTTCTCTCATCTTTCGTGTTCGAATGATCTTGATTTTGCTATTGTTGTGTTTTTAAAATTAGGACGGGAAATCGAATTTGGAGACTGCGATCGAGCAGTTACAGAATGTGGAAAAGCAAATGAGGCTCGCCGGCGACGTCGTCGGGACGAAAAAGGCCGTAACAGAAATACTTCAGCTGTGCTTCGATGCCAGAGATTGGAAGACTCTTAACGACCAGATCCTTCTTCTCTCTAAAAAACGCGGTCAACTCAAACAGGTCGTGTTTCGGTTTCGCTATTGATATATCATGAAATTTGCTAAACCTATGGTTTTGTGTGCTTGAAAAGGATCTTTTGGGGAGAGTGTCTTTGTTTATCTTGTTAATTGGGGTGTCTGGTTCCTGTACAGGCTGTAACTGCAATGGTGCAGCAAGCAATGCAGTATATCGATCAGACTCCGGATCTTGAGACACGCATTGAATTAATCAAGACACTTAACAATGTCTCTGCTGGAAAGGTGATAACGCTGATAACGTTTTGAGTTTGTTTCATTGGACATAGAAAAACATGCTTCTTGTTCATATCTAGTGGTAATAATATTGGATTTGGTGTAGATATATGTTGAGATTGAGAGAGCACGGTTGATCAAAAAATTGGCAAAGATCAAGGAAGAACAGGGACTTATTGCTGAAGCTGCTGAACTGATGCAAGAAGTTGCTGTAAGTTTGTGGCGATTAGTAATATCATTTACTTGCCTTTGTTATGTTTATTTTGATGTACAATTATTCAGACACTAATTTCCTGATATTTTTCTTACCACAGGTGGAAACTTTTGGTGCTATGGCAAAAACAGAGAAAATTGCTTTTATTCTTGAACAAGTATGTAACTCCTTTTCTAAAAATTTGGGCCTTTTAAATTTCGCTGCGTAGGGGCATTTGCGCAGTCATACAAGCATTGACTTGCAAGCAAGTTTGAAGGTTTGACACTTTAGATAACCACTCTATGGAAAATACTAACAATCTGGATCTTCTTATGGGTCCAGAACAACGTGGTTGCCTGGTTGCCCTTTTAGGATTAAGTGTTTGTTTGTATGCATATTAGTGAAATGGGACTTTGTGGGCAATGTTTGGCAGGTAAGACTTTGCCTAGATCGCCAAGATTATGTTCGTGCTCAAATTCTTTCAAGGAAGATCAGTCCTAGAGTCTTTGATGTTGATACTTCCAAAGAAAAGAAGAAGCCAAAGGAAGGTGACAATGTTGTCGAAGAAGCTCCAGCTGACATACCTTCAATTTTGGAGTTAAAACGAATCTACTATGAATTGATGATCCGGTATGTGGTTTTCGAGTTTCTTTCTTATTTTCATATTGCTTATTATAATTTTTCGTTGTGTTATTGAACTTCCTGCGTTACTTGTAAGTATTTGTGCGGGGCATAACAATATTCTGCATTTTGAGTAGCTTTGCCACTGGATCTTTCAGCAGTTAATCTATTCATACATGTTGATTCTATAATTGCGTTACTACTCATCCTCTTGGTACAAAGGGAATTGGCATGTTTGGATGTTTAGAATTGTGAGTCCAGTCTGTTTGTAAATATTGTTCTGTAGTGGCCTAGGTTTTGTGACCCATCGGTATGTGTTTGAACTCCTTGGACATTTGAAGAATGAGGTGGTGTTTTACTTGGTGTTCTGAGCACAGCAGAGATTTGTTTATGGCAACTATAAAAATTTTGATGAATCATAGACAAGTATTTGCATTTCATGATAATGCTTTTTTAATCTTTTGGGGTGCATATGAAAAAAGGGATACATGCCATTTTCCCTTGAATGCTTTTAGCTCCTTATTTATGGATGATGAGGGGTCATATATGAAGATTAATAGTTCCCTTTGAAGCTCATCCCCTGGCGTAAGTACCTTTGCCTTGAGTTGGAGTGTACACTGTGTATGTCCTTAGAAAATAAAAGTTTTGAGCTTTCAAGTTTGCAAATATTTGTCTGATGGGATACCCAAGTGATTTCACGTTTTCTGATTCTTCAAACTAAAAGGAATTAAAATATATGCATATGTGATCCATGTATTAACTTTTGAGGTATTGTTGGCACACTTCTTTTATAGATTGATTTTCTCTTCATTTATCATTCTGTGTGTAATAAAATCTCTATCCAGGTAATTCCTAACAAGGCAAGTCTCCCCTTTATTTTCTTCCAAAGGAATCATATGTTCTCTTATCACAACTTTGGGAAACTTCCTGGGGATTAACTGTGCTGTGGACTGTAAATTTAACTGCTGTGCTTGGTGGTCGTGATATTCTTCTTGTTGGGGTATCTTAATGTTGTACTTTGTCTTTTCATTCTAGATATTACACCCATAACAATGAATACCTTGAAATTTCCCGATGCTACAAGGCAATTTATGAGATTCCATCAGTCAAAGAGAATCCTGCACAATGGATTCCGGTAATAATTTATCTTATATTTATTCCTGCTATGATTCTATGGCTTCTACTTGAGTGCTCTAATTTCTTATATTATGTAGGTGTTGAGGAAAATTTGTTGGTATTTGGTACTGTCGCCACATGACCCAATGCAGTCAAGCCTTCTAAATTCCACCTTGGAAGATAAGAATCTTTCTGAACTTCCAAAGTTCAAGTATGTGTGTCTGTGTTGTCTTAATTCTATTCAGTAGTGTCTTCACTAAAACGATTTTTCAATTAATCCTATGCAATTTTCTCGGGTAGGTTGCTGTTGAAGCAGTTGGTCACAATGGAGGTCATTCAGTGGACCTCTCTTTGGAACTGTTACAAGGATGAGTTTGAAAACGAGACTAACTTGTTGGGAGGGTCTTTGGGGGATAAAGCAGCTGAAGATTTAAGGCAGAGGATAATTGAACATGTAATGTTTCTTCCTCACAAACAACTTCTCTCTTTTTTGCAGCTGATATAGTTCTTGACATATTTATCTGGGATGTTCTTAAACACTTTTCAGAATATCCTTGTTGTCTCCAAGTACTACTCAAAGATTACCATGAAGAGACTTGCCGAATTATTATGTCTCAGTATCCAGGTGCGTCTCAGCTCAACTTCTCTTTTAGTGATATTTCTATTGGGTTTGGGGTGGGGTAGTGGTCACTATTGGCAGATGGATTTGGTGTTCATGAGGTGACATAATTTTGCCCATCTTTGTTGTTTACCTGCGTTACCTTTCTAGACGTTTTAAAATGTATTCACTTCAAGTAACCAGCACCCAGCTAGTTGGCCGATTGGTCATCTTATCTCTGTATATGCTGTTTAGCATCTAATCTTTTGCAAAATCTCAAGCTTTCTTTTGCGCAGAGTAGTGCTCAGAATTATAGCTTTCATCTTTTTTTTTTTAAAGTTCAACTGATCAAAAACAGTTTATTATATTCTTATATTTTGAATAGCATAACTAGTAATGCAGCATAGGCATTGTGATTTAAGTCTGATCCTTAACATATCCTCCAGAAGCCATTGCTCTTGATCTGTATGTCCTAAAACTTAAATATTCACTCGGAGCAACCTTTGCAAATGGCACGACCAATTAACCTCCAAGCTTATCCTGGGATCTTTTTGCTCTATGCTCTTTTGTGTTTTTGTTGTCATGGTTACCTCGAGTCCGGTGCCTGCCTTCTACTATTGTTTAAGATTTTGTTCCCCGCTGTGTAGGAAGCAGAGAAGCATCTTTCAGATATGGTTGTGTCCAAAGCATTGGTGGCAAAGATAGACAGGCCAATAGGAATTGTCTGTTTCCAAGTAGCAAAAAATGGCAATGACATTCTCAACTCATGGGCAGTGGACTTGGAGAAGCTGCTTGATCTTGTTGAAAAGAGTTGCCACCAAATACACAAAGAAACCATGGTCCACAAGGCAGCTCTTAAAATCTGAAAGCGATGATTTCTTCATCGATGCAGGTATAGCTCTCAGTCCCATCCGTACACCTAATCTGCAAGTTCAGTGGAGGAAACTAGTCATTTTTTAGGTGAAAAGTATGTCAAGGTTTAATTGTTGACCTAGTTGTTCTTTGTTTTGCAGAACAAATGACTGAAATCACATTCCTGCAGAGTGTAATGTTGCTTTCCGTCAAGTGATTGTTTCTTTTCTTTGTCCGGATATTGATGTAGGTTGTGCATTCTAGACCTGAAGATTGATACATAACTTAATTTGCTGCTGATTAATGGCAGAATCTCTTCTGTTACCCCTCTCTCTGTAGCCTTGCAAGTTCTTCAATTAAGATATATCCTTATTCTCCTTGCAACTGGCAGGTAAGTCCTGTTTCATAGCCAGCTGGTGAGTCTTAATATTCTTTAGGTTGTCATTCGTCATTGAGAAGAATTTCCAATTGAAACCTAATTTGGGCATTGATGGCCTGAGATTATTTGAAACAGCTCAGCTTATGTTGGCAAACTCTTGACAGACAAAATACCTTTCAGTTGCTTTTTTCCCTGCCCCTTGCTTGTTCTTCTTAAGTTCTTTTCTTCTCAATTACTTCAATCCTTATTGATGAAGTATGGGGGTAACCGGTGAGGAAGATCTGAAAGTTACTGATAATTCTTACTGTTCCGATCAAATAGACAACCAGAAATGACATCAGCAGGAGTAAACTCAAGCTACTCAAACTTCAAATGCATCTTGGTGTTTCAATGATCAGCTAAATTGTCACCGTCCCTCCATCAGAACCACTTGTTTTAGCTGCAAAATTCTAGACTGGCTGGATTTTTAACTTACCTGCATTAATACTTTGTCATAGTTAATCGAATCTCAAATTGAATTCATCCAACTATAGCCAAATCATTACGCATTGATAGTTTGTTATACCTGACCAAATCCCGAACTTACAAGATCGCATAATTACATGTTGTTTTGATTTATTCAGTATGTCACATTGTGCTAGTCTTTGTTCAATGCCCGTCAATGGTTAGTTGAGCAACTCTTCCCACTTTTGCATAAATTTGTTATGTGATCTTAGACAGGGATGTGTTTTCGGAGATGTTTGAGAAAGTTTTTACAAGCTTGTAGTTTAGCACAATAGAGCTTTCTGCGTAGACTTCCTTTTATATAGAGTTGCTATCCAGATTGAGAGACTAATTTTAGCCTTCTGTGTAAATAGTAATAGAGAATGTATTGTCCAATCCGAGTAAAAGATGATGTCAAACTACTACAATGGTAACAAAAATAAAAACAAACTCGCAAAACTACTACACGACAATAGCAACTGAGAGATGTAATGAATTATCCTGAAGAAGTATAGTTACTGCGATCTGACGACTGAGGCACCGGGAAATCTGGGTAAACACTCTGAGTGGTGATGTCAGATCTGAAGTCACCGGAAGGCTGATCTGGCCAAAGCATAGGAAAAGAACAAGTAGCTGGTTGTGCAGAAGAAGATGAAGAACTAGAAGAAGAAGCAAATGAAGGAGAAGGGTGAAAAGAAGATGGGATTGAAGAACACAACATCATTTGCTCATAGAGACTCATTGGTTGACTGTGATAACCACCAACACCCAAAACCAACTGAGAATCGCTCCTCACATTATCTCCTGGAGTCTCAAGGTTTTGTGTACTGTGACAAGCCTGAGAGTGAACTATTGGCTGAGTAGATGTTGGAATGGGCAAAAGGGTATTTGGAGAATCAGAAATACTGAAATGGGTTGTCATTAGATTGGAGCTAGATGGTACGAGCCTGACATTTTCAGGGAAGTTTAGTTTGGCTTTGTTGCCTCTGAACCTGAGAGCAGCTTCATCATAAGCTCTAGCTGCAGCTTCTGCAGTATTGAAAGTGCCTAACCAAACTCTGGCTGCTTTGAATGGGTCTCTTATTTCAGCTGCCCACTTGCCCCATGGCCTTTGCCTCACACCTCTGTATTTTCTTCTTGGCTCTTCGTTGTGTGTTTCATGATGCATATAGATTGGAGTAAACGCCATTTGAGTTGCTGCTAATACCGTACTTGTGCTTCGGCTTGAACCCTGACTATCTGTAATTATTTAAGAAGAAGAAGAAGAAGAAGACAAGTTCGTTTTGATTACATAGAACAAGCACTAAGCTCCAGAAAAGATGGCAGAAAATGTTGCATGAATAAAGGAGCTCATCAACTTAGATTCTGTACGGATTTAATGCATACAAATCTTAATATTTAATGATTATCAGTATTAAATAAAAATAATATTTTTTATTGTTTATCACTTGCAGATATTTTTCCTATTAATTAAAAGACAAAACTTGCTGTGATGGTCAGGAAAAACATATCTTGTAAAAGACGACTTCATAGCAATCTTCACAAGGAAGTTTGAACAGAATGAATAACCTAATAAGTTGAAGTTTGAAACATTTCAGGATTCAGAACAGAAAAAACACAACCTGAAAGATCATGTTAATATGTTAGCAAGGAACTCCTCAGCTTACCCCGTTCAGCAGAAGCAGAAGATGAGCTTGAGCCTACATGGTCGCCTGACACATTACGAAGCCTTTTATCATCTTGTCCAACTTCCACTTGTTCTCTTTCTCTCTTTGAACTGATA
>JAOSBN010000177.1:37189505-37200195 GCA_027563595.1 Erythroxylum suave | reverse complement strand
CATATGTATATTAAGGCTTTGACTTTGATCAATGTAACATCCACGATCAACAGCCATATCAACCAGGGTCTTCTGCTTGATCTCCCAAACAGTTCTGAACCAGAAAACAAAAAACAAAAAAACTCAATTTGTGGACTTAAAATTGAAAACACAAGAGGAAGGAAACAAGTAGACAATGGACATGAAAATTGCATATGCCTACTTGTATATAAGTTTCAAGTCATCAGGGATTTCAGGAATTTTCTGAACAGAGCCATCCTCATAAATTATTTTGTTCTTGAGAGCAGGAGACCAGAGCCCCATCTCCGTCAAGTCATGAAGAAGATGTTTGTTGACCACAACAAACTCACCACTGTAAAAATAGAATGATAAGGGAACAAGAGAAGAAATATTGCTAGAATATAATAAACAAAAAATGATGGCATAGTGAACCTCAAAACCCTTCGGCTATAAATATTGGAAGTGTATGGCTCAAAGCACTCATTGTTTCCAAGAATCTGGCTGGTTGAAGCAGTTGGCATTGGTGCAACAAGAAGTGAATTTCTCACCCCATTAACAGATATCATTTCCCTAAGCACATCCCAGTTCCACCGACTTGAAGGAACCACATTCCACATATCAGGCTGCAGGATTCCCTGTACAATACAAATTGAACTGAAGCAGTTAATATCTTGTCTCAGTTTAGAAGGATATATCAATTCCCTGGGCCAAGTGATCACTGAAACTAATTTGCTTTCCATAGATGGACATATTTATAGAGATTGTGGTCAGCACCTGGGAAATTCTTTCTTCCCATCTAGAAAAGCAAAGTTAACAGTATCAAATGAAACAAGCAACAACTACTTTCAATTCCATGTATCTGACTCAAATCCTACAAATGTCCAAAACATAATATTCTAGCAGCAGAATTGAGTCCAATCCTGAGAATCTGAAAGCTAGCAAAAGATCATAGCAGCATTAAGACTTCATCCTAAGCCAAAGAATGCAGAATAGAAACACTTCAAAGAACAAGCATTCATGTGCATCTACTAAGGTGATTATAAACGGAGACTCAACACACCTTGCTGATAGGACTTCCCTCATATGTTTCATATGGGCCCTCTCTTGCAGCAATTTCAGAAGAGGCTTTCAGAGAATGGTAATAGATGGTTTCAAATATTTCCTTGTTAAGTTGTTGAGCCTGAAATAAGTTTTGATTGCAAAATTAGCCACCAAATCAGAAGTCCAAACTAATAATTAACAAACAAGTCTACACATGCACACATTCACAGATCAACCACTACTAAGAGCAGTTTGGAGAATAGCTCGCCTCTGGTGAATCAAATGCCATGCCTAGAAGAATGAATGTATCAGCCAGACCCTGAACTCCAATCCCAATGGGTCTGTGTCGTAAATTTGATCTTCTTGCAGTTTCAACAGGGTAGTAGTTAACATCAATTATTTTGTTGAGATTGTGTGTGACTACTTCTGTAACCTGTCCACAAGGAAAAATGAAAGAAATTAAGCTAAATTTTAATTTCAAGATGCAGACAACACCCATCTTTAAACACTTTAATGCTTACCTCTGCTAATTTGTCAAAGTCAAAAGATCTGTTTTTACAATCTCTACTCCCAACAAGCTTAGATGGATGGGCATCCATCGGAATCCCCTGAAGCATAAATGGATAAATTAGGTTCTAAACAAATAGAATAAAAACAAAACACTTCTTGCAATAAGTTATGGCTCTAGCTTACCTTCTCTCTTACATATCTTGGTAGAGCAATAGATGCCAAATTGCACACAGCAGTTTCTGTTGGACTTGTGTACTCAATTATCTCGGTGCACAAATTTGAAGATTTTATTGTACCTAGATTCTGTTGGTTGCTTTTCCTATTGCAAGTATCCTGAAGAAACAAAAGAACCATTAGAATAAATCTAAAACAAAGATGAAAAAACATCATAATACAGACTGTAGAGAGTAAACTATGCAAAATTTTCAAAAAGTGATACAACAGTTACCTTAAATAACATATAAGGGGTTCCTGTTTCTATCTGCGATTTCAGAATTTCAAACCACAGGTTCTGAGCCTGTACCACTTTCTTTGCCTTGCCCTAGTTACAAACACTTGTATTAATAGCCAAAACTAAACCCACTGGACACACCTTACTAGATTTATATCCAAATTCAAAATTACATAAATCAAGGTTAAGTGAACTTACATTTCTTTCATATTTTGTGTACAGTTCCTCAAATTCTTTACCCCAACAGTCTGCCAATCCCGGAGCCTCATTAGGGCAAAATAATGACCAAACTCCATTGTCTTGCACTCTTTCCATGAAGAGATCAGGTACCCAAAGGGCATAGAATAAATCTCGAGCTCGATGCTCTTCCTAAATGAATAATAGACCACAAACATATACTTAGACACGAGGAAAGTAGATCTCAAGTTAAGGTGATTAGAACCAAGAGATGTATGAAAACAAAAAGAAACAAGGAAGCAAAGTGGAGAATCTAGCCATTTTAACCCTACCTTTCCATGGTTTTTCCTAAGATCCAGAAACTCAAATATGTCAGCATGCCACGGCTCCAAGTACACAGCAAAAGCACCTAAAAACATCATAAATGACAGTGTAAAAAACCATAAAAATTCACATTTAGGACAATAATAAAAACAAGAAACAATGAACAGACCTTTCCTCTTCCCTCCTCCTTGATCAACATAACGAGCAGTGTCGTTGAAAACCCGTAACATTGGAACAATGCCATTAGATGTTCCATTTGTCCCACGAATATAACTTCCTGTGGCACGAATGTTGTGCACAGAGACACCAATTCCTCCAGCTGATTTGCTAATGACAGCACATTCCTTCAATGTATCATAAATACCCTCAATGCTATCGTCTTTCATACAGATCAAGAAGCAACTGCTCAGCTGCAAAAGTTTTAACAAACAACATCGTTTTTTATTTCCACAACCAATTAAAAAAGAAACATGGAAACTTCATTCAGAGAAAAACTAAAAACATACTTGAGGCCTTGGTGTCCCAGCATTGAAAAGAGTGGGAGAAGCATGAGTGAACCACCTCTGAGACATTAAGTGGTATGTTTTAATAACTAAATTGACATCATCCTTGTGAATTCCAACAGCAACTCTCATTAGCATGTGCTGAGGTCTTTCAACAACCTTTCCTTGGACCTTCAAGAGATAGGACCTCTCCAGGGTCTTGAACCCAAAATAATCATAGTCAAAGTCACGATCATAGATAATCTCACTGTCCAAACGAGCAGCATTCTGAAGCAAGAGAAACATACAAGATTAGACTAATAAGATTGAGTGCCACATACCAAAATTCAAGCAATGCTTACTTAGTTTCATGAAACTGATGTCAAATCATAAAATTCCAATGAATTTGCAATAAAACACCACATATAAACATGAAATGAAATACTTGAATTCAAGACCTTCATGATTATCTCATAGACATCATCAGCAATCAAAGAAGCTTCCAGCCCAGATCTTTCATTAAAATGGTTATACATGACTTTGATCCTGCAACAATCAACAACCCAGATCAATCACAACATTCCCCGCCAAAAAAGTTTGATGCATAAACAAAGTGGTGCCAACTCTATAGCCAACTTTTTTTCTGGAAAAAGAGAAGAACATACGTCTCTGAGAAAGATTTCTTAGTATTCTTATGAAGGTTTGAGACCGCAATCCTCGCAGCCAACTGCAAAACAAAACAACAATGACAGAAACATTAGAGACGAATCTTCTCAAGCACACTAAACCAACAGAATTAAAACTGCATCAAAACCCATAATTCTCAAATCATCATCTCTGACACCAACTTGACCAACCCACCAAGAAACAACAAACAAGATAAAAAAACTTGTCAAAATGAAAGTGCGAAACCCACAGAGGCATAATCGGGGTGATTGGTGGTCATGGCGGCGGCGGTTTCAGCAGCCAATTCATCGAGCTGTGTGGTGGTAACGCCTTTGTAGACCCCAGCACACACCTTCTGGGAGACGAGAACGGGGTCGCAGTGATCGATGCTGAGACCATAGCTTAGCTTCTTGAGTCTGGCAGTGATCTTGTCGAAGTGAACAGCTTCTTGCCTACCATCTCGCTTGATTACGTACATTTTGGGTCTCTCTCGGTACTTTCGCCGAACAGGTATAGTGCACTCAGAGCAACGGGCGTTAATATATCTGTATAATGATCAAGCGGGGATTTGAATTTTGGAAGTTTGTGCTTTGCGGTTTTCCCTCTAAAATGTGTGCTTTTTGAGGAGCGAATTGGGCTATTCGGCGCCAAATTTTGAAGCGCGTCTTTATTAAAGCTTCACATTTTGTTCCTTAATTCAAAATTAATTTAATTTAAATTTGATGAATTTAAATTTAAATCCAATCAAATGTTAATTCAAATAATATATTTAAAAAAAATTGTAAGTCGAATTCTAAGTTATAATTATTTAAAACGACCTTATTTATACTTTTTAATATAAATGTTTAAATGAACCAGTTTGGACTTGACCTTTAGCTGATAGGGCTTGGACTCTTTTTGAGGTCCAATTGGGCTCGAGCCCAAGCATGACTCCGCTCAGCTAATTTTTTTAAATTAAAAGTACAAAATAACGTAATTTTTAGTAAAATGATATTATTTTAGTTAGGAGAGTCGAGTAAGCAAAATTAAAATAAACATCTATAATGAGTTTATTCATTCAAATGTTAAAGTTACCATTATAACTTTAATTTTACAATGGAGTTTAAAATAAAATTAATCTATTAAAATAAAAAATAAAATAAATTAATAAAAATAGACTTATATGATTTTAAAGTAATTAAAAATTGTAAAAATAGCTTCCTTTTTATTAATTATTACCGTGAGATTGATATTTATAATTATATTGAAAGGTTCCAAATTTGACATTAATTTTTATTTAAAATAATTTGACCTAATAAAAGTTTGTTTTCTAAATAATAAAAATATTTTTTAAAACAAATAAAACAATTTACCTTTTACTTATACATATATGATTAAGGATAACACTAGGCTCATTGCATCTCTTTGAACTAGAGATGACAATTGGGCTTAACTTCGGTCCAACTTGCTTTAGTTGATCAGATCTTGAGACTAGCTACCCAAACCAAGCTTAGGCCTGACATTTATAATCAAAACTACGTCATTTTATTTAAAAAATCATTTTTATATTTTTTAATTAATTGACTTAGTCGAAGTTGAATGGCTTGGGTGTTGGAGGTGCTCAGCTAGCCGTTGGAGTTGTTAAAGTTGTTCCTAAAGATTTGGTCCAGTTTCGTTAATAAGTTCCTGCATTTAAGGAACTAGCAAGATTTGTTCTTCGTGTTTCAGTTTATGTTCAGTTTCAAGTTTGTTTTATCCCAAGATCTTACGATCCAGAGAATCTTGGATGCAGTTGCTTCAAACCTATTTAAACACTTGAATGTATTAATGAATAAAGACAGAGCAATAGAGTTTCTTGCTTGAGATTGTATTGCAATAAAAGAACGATTCTTTGTTCACAATTGGTATCAGAGCCTTCACACGAGGCTCACTCTAAAGTGGTGCAACACTTATCTTTCTTTTTTAACGTAGAACATGACGTTTGAGAGTAATTTCGTACAGCCAGCTATTCCCAAGCTGGATGGACATTATGATCATTGGAGTATGCTCATGGAGAATTTTTTACGCTCCAAGAAATACTGCGACTTGGTGGAGAACAGAATTCCTCAGGAAGCAGGAGCTGATGTGAGTGATTCACAAAAGAAGAAGGTGGCAGAGTTGCAACTCAAGGATATGAAGGCCAAGAACTATCTGTTTCAGGCCATCAATCGCGCCACACTAGAAACAATCCTAAAGAAGGACACAGCCAAAGAGATATGGGACTCCTTGAAACAAAAATACCAAAGAACAACACGTGTGAGACATGCTCAACCCCAAGCACTTCGAAGGGAGTTCGAAGTATTGCAAATGAAGGCCGGCGAAGCTGTCCTCGACTACTGTGGTCGCACCCTCACAATTGCCAACAAAATACGAATGCATAGAGAAAAGATAGAGGATTTGGTGATTATTGAGAAAATTCTCGGGTCCATGACATCAAAATATGACTATGTTGTCTGCTCTATTGAGGAATCGCAAGACTTGAATGCATTATCTATCGATGAACTCCAGAGTAGTCTTCTTGTGCATGAACAACAGATCAGCAGACATGATGTAGAAGAACAAGCTCTTCAACTCACCTCTAGGGATCAACGAGGACGAGTTGCTGGTTGGAGTTTCTACCGTGGAAGAGGAAGAGGGCAAGGAGTTGACAAGTCCACTGTCGAGTGTTATAATTGCCACAACCTAGGGCACTTTGCATGGGAATGCCCCAGAAAGCTAGGTAATTCTCGAGCTCATTTTGCAAATACAGATGAAGAAATGCTGCTAATAGCCCAGGTGGATTATCGGGAAGCTGAAAAAGAGTGCACATGGTTCTTAGACTTGGGCTTTACCAATCATATGTGCGGACAAAAAGAGGCCTTCATCAATATGGATAACAGCTTTTGAGAATCAGTGAAGCTTGGAAACAACTCCAACCTGAGTGTCCAAGGGAAGGGCGTGGTACGAATGGAAGTGCATGGGATCACGTTTGCGCTCATGGGAGTATTTTTCATCCCAAATCTAAAAAACAATCTGTTGAGTCTTGGCCAGCTACAAGAAAAGGGTCTTAATGTGCTCATACAACATAGGAAGTGCAAGATCTTCCACTCAGAGAAAGATTTGCTCTTGGAAATTAAGATGGCACACAATAGAATGTTTACTGTAGTTGCTCGTTGCCCAGTCAAGGAGCAGAAATGTCTGACAACAACCTTCACAGATGAAGGTCATCGCTGGCACTGTAGATTTGGTCACCTAGGCTGGACTAGACTCAAAGAACTCCAACAGAAGGAAATGGTCAAGGGGCTACCAAGGTTCAATGAATCATCTACATTATGTGAAGATTGCCTTGTGGGCAAATAACATCGTGATTCTTTTAGAAAGAAAAGTGCATGGTGAGCTTCTCAAGTACTACAACTTAGTCATGCTGACATTTGTGGTATGATCAGTCCAAGCTCTAATAGTAAAAAGCGGTACTTCCTTATTTTTATTGATGATTTCAATAGAAAAACTTGGGTTTATTTTTTAATGGAAAAATCAGAGGCTTTTGATTTGTTTAAACTCTACAAAACTAAAGTGGAAAAAGAAGTAGGCAGGTCCATTTTAGGGATGCGAACAGACTGAGGAGGTGAGTTCATGTCCAAAGAATTCATGCATTTCTATATCATGCATGGCATCCAGAGGCAGTTGACAGTAGTTTATTCTCCTCAACATAACGGTGTTGTAGAGAGGAAGAACCGAACTATCATGAATATGGTTCGGTGCATGCACTCAGCCAAGAAGGTTCCAAAAAGTTTTTGGCCTGAAGCAGTAAACTGGACTGTGCATGTGCCGAATCGAAGTCCAACTCAGGCCGTGCAAAACAAGACTCCTAAAGAAGCGTGGAGTGGACACAAGTCATTTGTAGATTACTTTTGAGTCTTTGGTTGTTTATCACATGTGCACATTTCTGATAACAAGGGAATGAAGCTTGATGACAAAAGCCTCAAGTGCATACTATTGGGAGTAAGTGAAGAATCCAAAGCCTACAAGTTGTTTGATCCCATCACACGGAAGGTCATTGTGAGTCGAGATGTAGTTTTTGAGGAAGCCCACCACTGGAACTAGGACAACTACTATGAGAAAGTTGTCTCAGCTGATCTTCAATGTGATGATGATAGAAACACCGAAGGGGGAGAAGCAATAGAAGCACATGAAGGAGACCATACAAACATTGTCAATAATGAGTCGAATGTCAATGGCACTCCGGAGACAAGCAGTGAGGTTCCTCAAGAAGAAGGTCGAATTCATAGAGCTCCAATGTGGATGCAAGAGTATGACACTGGTGAAGGTTTGTCAAAGGAGGAAAGTGTGGCATATTTCACCTTGTTGAACCATGGTGATCCAACTTCATATGAAGATGCAGTAAAATATAATTACTAGCAACAAGCAATGGACAGAGAAATGGAAGCAATAAAAAGAAATGATATAAGGGATCTGACAGATCTACCGCCAGGAGGGAAAACAATTGGAGTAAAGTGGGTCTTTAAGACCAGATTAAATGAAAATGGTGAGGTGAACAAGTACAAGGCACACCTTGTTGCGAAAGGATACAACCAACAATATGGAGTAGATTTTTCTGAAGTATTTGCACCTGTAGCGCGATTGGATACCATTTGAGTTGTCATCTCTCTTACTGCACGGAGGAGCTGGAAGATTTATCAGCTTGATGTTAAATCAGCCTTCTTGCATGGAGAGATCGACGAGGAAGTATATGTAGCCCAACCACTTGGCTATAAAAAGAAGGGTAATGAGTCCAAGGTTTATCGTCTGAAAAAGGCCTTGTACGGACTCAAGCAAGCCCCGCGAGCTTGGTACAATCGAATAGAATCATACTTTCTCAAGGGAGGCTTTATCAAATGTCCTCATGATCATACATTGTTTACTAAAACCACCGGTGGAGGTAACATTTTAATTGTATGTTTATATGTTGATGATCTTATTTTCACTGGAAATGACAAAGCATCATTTGAGTTGTTTAAAAAGTCTATGATGGTAGAGTTTGATATGACTGATCTTGGTAAGATGCAATATTTTCTTGGCATAGAAGTTATATAAACAAATAATGGTATATTTATTGGCCAAAATAAGTATGCACAGGAAGTATTGAAGAGGTTTCAGATGGACCTAAGCAACGTTGTCCAAAGTCCTGTGGTACCAGGTTCTAAATTTACAGGAGATGAAGAAGGTACAAGGATTGACAACACTCTCTATAAACAAATAGTGGGAAGTCTTATGTATCTGATAGCCACTTGATCTGATCTCATGTTTGCTATAAGTTTAATTGGTAGATATATGGAATTCCCTACTGAATTGCATCTACTAGCAGCCAAAAGGATTTTGAGATACATAAAAGGCACAATTGAGCTTGGGATATTCTATGCCAAGGGAGGATGTGAAGAGCTTGTGGGTTATACTGATTGTGACTACGTCGGAGATCATAATGATAGGAAAAACATCTCAAGATATGTATTTATGATGGGCACAGGAGCAGTCTCATGGTTATCAAAGAAGCAACCTATAGTTACTTTTTCCACTACTGAAGCCGAATTCGTTATTGCAGCCTCTAATGCTTGTCAAGTGGTACGGTTAACAAGAATTCTGCAAAATTTACATATATCACTCACTGGTCCAACGGTAGTCTACTGTGATAATGTCTCGACTATCAAACTTTCAAGGAACCCAGTCTTGCATGGTCGAAGTAAACACATAAATGTATGTTTCCATTTTCTTCGCAAGCTGGTCAAAGAAAGAACGTTGGAGCTAGTGCACTGTCATTCTCAAAAGCAGATTGCAGATATAATGACAAAACCAGTTAAGTTGGAAGTGTTCCTGAAGTTATGTGAATTAATAGGGGTCTGCGAACGTCCGAAACTAAACTGAACATCTTGATGTTCAGTTTAAGGGAGGAACTGTTGGAGGTGCTCAGCTAGCCGTTGGAGTTGTTGGTCCATTCCTAAAGACTTGGTCCAGTTTTGATAATAAGTTCCTGCATTTAAGGAACTAGCTAGATTTGTTCTTTGTGATTCAGTTTATGTTCAATTTCAAGTTTGTTTTATCCCAAGATCTTAGGATCTAGAGAATCTTGGATGTAGTTGCTTCAAACCTATTTAAACACTTGAATGTATTAACGAATAAAGACGGAGCAAGAGAGTTTCTTGCTTGAGATTGTATTGCGGTAAAAGAACGATTCTTTGTTCACATTGGGTTGTCTCAGTCCCAACAGTAATGGTTAGGTTAGGTTTGTCCTGTGTGAGCTCGAACCTACATGGCAAACCAAACCTAACACATTACTATCCCCACTAAATACAAGATTTAAATTTTATTTATATTCAAATTACGAAAAAATAACATTATTTTAAATAAAATTTTAATTATTTGATCTCAATTTAAACATAATGTCCAGCCCGAGCTTGACATATTGCTATCTTTACTTTAAAAAATATTTAAACTTAGGGGGTATGTGGTCCACTTTTGTTTTTTTTGTAGTTTTTAGTTTTTATTTTTTAAATAAAAATAAAAATCTTTTTTATTAATATTATAATTTTAACACTGATAATAGTTACATATTAGATAAAACTTAAATATAAGTTATTTTTAATTAAATAATTTTATTTGAATCTCTTATATAATATTATTAAAAATTATTAACAAAATTATTCGATTATATTTAAATAAACTATTTAAAATTAATATTTATTTAGATATATTTTAATTATTAAATTATATTATATTTAAATTTTTTTATATTTTTAAAATAATTTAATTTAATTATATATAAATAATTATTGAATTAAATTTATTTAATTTAATTAAAAATTAAATTAAATTACTAAGTAAAATTAAAATATTCATAATTTTAATTAATAATTAAGTTTAATTAATTAAATATAATTATTCATAATTCTTATTAAAAGTTAATAAAATAAATAATATATATTTAGTTCATCGTAAATTAAAAAACAAAAACTACTTTTCATGATTTTATAATTTTAAAAAATAGGAA
>JAOSBN010000177.1:37167186-37189405 GCA_027563595.1 Erythroxylum suave | reverse complement strand
AAAATCAAAACTAAAAATTCAATCAAAAATAAAATTTCCCAAATTTAAAAAAATAAAAAAAGACAAAAACATAAGCTACAAAAACTTCTTTTCATGATTTTATAATTTTTAAAAATAGGAAAAAATCAAAACTAAAAATTCAATCAAAAATAAAATTTCCCAAATTTAAAAAAATAAAAAAAGACAAAAACATAAGCTTAGTCTAAATTTTAGTTATATTCAAAACCAAACCGAGTCGAGCTAAACCAAACTCCTTTTGCCACCTCTGCATATGACCTGACTAGGTGAATTCAAGTAAGACCCTCGTCACAGGGCAACACTGCACAAGGTAGATCTGGCATGTCATTTGCTTCAATTTCAAAAAACATACAGAAAAAAGAAAGTCAAAATAAAGTCTTGTGCTTGAAGGCTGAGGTATAATAAATGACCCAATTAGGTAATGTCGCTTCGAAACCAAATCAAGTCTCCACTCATTTTCCACACTTTGCTTTTGTCGATTACTTCTCAATCAAGCTCAGCCAACCCAGATTTGATTCAACTGAATCAACCGGAGACAAAGCTAGAAGATGGCGGAAGATAAAGACTCGACATCCGTTCCGTTGAGCCGCCCCGACAGCACCCACGATGATCCCGAGGATCCCGCCAAGTCTCCCCCTACCTCCTCCAATTCCTCCACTCGCGAGGTTCCATCTTACGCCATAAATGTTGTTGTTAGTTTCAGCAATTCATGGATTTTTGTACTACGGATGTCTATTGTTGTTTTTTGGACATGGGTTTTGTCTGATTTGTTGGCTGGGATCTTATTTGGCATATTTGCAAGCAATCTCTGATACCCAATTCCTAAAAGGACTATTTTCGTACTTTCGTTGACTGTTTGTTCAGTAACTTGTGTTTACGAATTTTGGGAACTTCTCAGATTTAATCAAGATGTAGTAATTGATCCTTATTCCGATTATTTTTGTACAGGCTTGTTGTTTTATTCTTCAAAGTTGGATCTCAAAGAAGTTCATGACAGGATGGTAAATATGTTAATTAATTTGCTTGACTGCTGTAAGTATCTCATTTTGCCTCCGAAACTTAATATTTTGTTGACTTCGAAAATTGCAGTGTGGTACTTTTCCCAATAGCTGTGACGTTCTTTGTAACTTGGTGGCTTATTCAGTTTGTTGACGGTTTCTTTAGTCCCCTGTATGAAAAGCTTGGCGTTGATATATTTGGTAAGTTCTACATTTGTACTTTGGGGCCTCTGTTTTGTGTTATGAATGTTGTTGTGTTTTGGTATCATATGAATTACGATTGTTCACTCACGGAGTTATAACAACATCGAGTGTTGTTTCACTGGAAAGCTCGAGGAAGATGATTTCTTTAAGATGTATGTGGTTAAGCCTCTTATAACAATACCGTGTTTTCCAACGCAGGACTTGGTTTTCTCACATCCCTTGTATTTGTATTCTTGGTTGGTGTGTTTGTTTCCTCATGGATTGGTTCCACCATTTTCTGGATTGGCGAGTGGTTTATAAAAAAGATGCCCTTTGTCAGGCATTTGTATTCAGCTTCCAAACAAATAAGCTCTGCAGTGTCTCCAGGTTATGTTCAACATTCTTTCCATAATTGCATAAATTGATATGGAAATTAAAAGTCCATTCAGGATCACTTTGCTGGGCAGGACAGAAATTTCTTATTGTAATTCTGACACATTCGTGAATAAAACAGTGGAGGAAATGATTTACATGCTATTGGCACTTTATGTTACTATAATCGGGTTACTTTCATTCATGGGCTTTTCACTGTACTGACTTATCTTAATACTTGGGCTTCACTCTATTTATTTTACTACCAAGTTATATGACTTGGCATTTCTTTGTGCTTTTGAAAAGAAAAAAAATGCTAAACTTTTTCCAAGTTGTGTTTGAGTGAATCTCAAATTGTCATAGAATCTCAAATTGTGACTATGAAACATATCAGAGATGATGGCATTTTAATTCTGGTTGTACGTCATTTTTTGTAGTTTCTATGGCAATATGCACTGTTGCTGCAATTGTTTGATCCTCTAAAATAAAATTACCTTTCTGTGTCAAATTTGGTGAACATTTTGCTAGCCACAGTCATAGAAAAGACAGCATATGTAGTCATTGACTTGGATCAATTTTGAATTCCTGGAACCTCTTATTATTTTTCTTTACAGGCCTTGTTCCCCCCCTTCATATCCCAATTGCAGTGAGACTGCTTGAAAATTAATTTGATGTATCCATTTCTTCTCCTCAGATCAGAATACTACTGCTTTCAAGGAGGTCGCAATAATCCGTCATCCACGTGTGGGCGAATATGCCTTTGGTTTTATAACATCAACAGTTGTCCTTCAGGTATGGATGCTGCGACTATCTCTTGCTAGAGATTGCTGTACCTAGATTTGTTGATCCTTTGAAGCACTTTAATCCATACCAAATTCCAAATTCTCTCGTATCTTGCTCAATCCATGATTTGGTTACCAAATAATCTTTCTAATTTATGCGGTAGTAAGCTGTTAGTTTATTGCCTTTATGTTTGGGACTGATGGGTTCTCTACTTCTCTTTTGTCCTAGTAGGTGATCATTCCCAATTTGTGTTTTTCGAAGCACTGTGCCATCATAATTCTATTGCTCTGAACATTCCTAATCCACTTTATTTCATGCCTTTTTAGTAGTTTCATTGGGTTTCTGATTGTATTCGTTGGTTGACTACAGAGAGAGAATGATGATGAGGAGTTATGCAGTGTTTTTGTTCCCACTAACCATTTATACATTGGTGATATATTCCTGGTGAACTCAAAGGACATTATTAGACCAAATCTATCCATCAGAGAAGGGATAGGTATGTTTTATTGTTTTAACTGCAGCTGTTGGTTCTTGTTTTTTACCTTCTGCTCTCTACTTATTAAAAAGAAATGTGAAAGACGAATGGAATGTTAAATTCATAAGAGAGAACCTCAGGATGTTTGATTAATCTTTGGATTTTTTACTGAACTGCTAGTATTTCTCTTTCTTTTTACCACGTGTAAGCATTCTTTGCTCTGAAAAGACCAAAAACAAAACCAAATGAACACTAAATGGTTCACCTCCTGGTTTGGACTAAATGATTGAACAATCTACAATTTTACATCGATAAATAGCCTAAGTGCAACTTTTATGGATAATCCTAAAGTTGATACCTCCTTTTGTGTTAAGTGATGCATGTGCATAGTACTAGCAACAACTATGTACACTCTCTCTAAACAGCTATGGTAATTATGAGTGATAATCCTTTCTTTACAAGTAGAGCTGTAAAAGTTTCAGAGAGACTATCAATCTCAGATTCATTTAAAGTACTAATCTTAGCTCAGTGAGAGGATTTGTCTCAAAACACTAATCTGCAAGTGATACTCTTTTGGTCCTTTTTTTTCTCACAAGACTTGAATCATGATCCTCTTACATTCTTGGCAACAATGCAGAGATCATCGTATCCGGGGGTATGACAATGCCGAAGATGATTTCTCCTCAGGAACCGGTCAGTCGACAAAGTGATAGAATCCCTTTGAACAGGCTGGTGTAATGACATGAAGAATCAAGAGAGTGTAATTGTTTGAAATGACAATGCCTCTATGAACTCTGTTATGATTGTAAGTTCGATATTCGTTGCTTATTTCAGAGACCTTTGTAGGGAAAATGGGATCTTATGCTGTTATGGCACTCTTGTAATTATCGTTTTATAAGCAATTGTTGTAATAATATCGTTCTAGTGATCAATTTATTGGGAAAGAAAGATGAGGTTTTGTAAGTTGCAACATAGTATTAAATTTCTTAAAATTTATAAACCATAACGACGTAGTTTTGGTAAATGCATCCCGGTCATTAAGGTTGGTTCTTTTAGTCTAGGTTCTGCTTGAGATTGAGTTAATTTAAATGGGATCAGATCTTCTATTCCGGTTATGATGTTTTTATTATATTCCATTAAATTTCATTTATACATTGACGTGGATCTCATATAAATGTATTGATGATATTTAATGGAATAGAGGATTTGATGGGAATTTAAATTTGGATTATTGATTTAAGATCGGGTCGAGTTAGGCAATTTGATTTTTTCAACTCTGATAAAAATTCTCCATTTTTTCAACATTTTATGTTAAGAGCTAACCTAATTCTAGATGTTTAATTGTTGAAAATTTATGAATTTTATAGGAAAATGTCTTTAATAAATATTAATTTGTAAAATTTCTATGTAAGATCAAGATTTATATTTTAAAAATTGTTATAATTACCAATATTTTTAAAACTAGACTGAAAAATAAATTGATAAGGCAAAAGTTTTAAGATTTAAAAGATTTAATGGTATTACATCGTCATAAATTTAGTTGAATATTGAATAAAATTAAAGAATATAAAAAATTACTAAAGATGATTATCCTAATCTATAAAAAAATTAAAGTTTAATTAAAAATTGATTAGTTTGCACTGACTAATTGATTAATAAACTCATCAATTTTTAATAAATATAATCAAAAAATTAGTCGTTCATAATTTTTAGTTTAAAATTAGTTGGGTGGGTTTAGTTTTTAAAACATTAATGATTACGGTAATTATTAACTCATGATATATAAAAATTACACAAAAAAAAAAGTTTAATGTTTAAAAATAATAAAACTTTTAAATTAACACTGAATGGCTTATTACATTTTAGCGATTACTATGAACGAACCCTTGTACTTTGAGGAAATTACGATCAGGTCCAACATTCAAGATATGAGAGAAAAGAACAAATTGAAAGCATCCGGAATTCACCTCAGCCCCTCACTCCCTTCTAGAAACCCCAAACAAAACCCTAACCATTAGATTTCTAATTTCACACCAAAAGGTCTTCAGTTCCAAAGCTCCAAAACCAAACCCTAGAAAATACCCAATACTTCAAGTTCACACTCAAGGCGCCTTGGGGAGAGAAGTATGGAGTTCGACGAGATCGAGTATCTGGAGAAGACAGTGGAAGAAGCGGAGGATCGAGAAGGCTCGAAGAAGAAGAAGAAGCAGCAGCAGCAGGAGAGAGATGAGAAGAGCGAGAGGAGTTACCGGAAGCGAGACGTAGACGATGATGATGCGGACATTGATTACGAGGAGGAGCGAAGAGGTAAGAAGTCTCGAGTCGAGGAGGAGAACGGCAGCGGCGAGAAGTCTGGCCGCGAAAAGGATAAGGATCGGCACCGGAGAGATAGAGACAGGGACAGGGACAGGGACAGAGAGAAGGAGAGAGATAGGGAGAGAAGTAGCCGGGAAGATAAGGATCGAGAGAGGAGCAGTCATAGAGAGAAAGACAAGGATCGAGAGAGGGAAAGGAAAGAGAGAGAAAAGGAAAAGGAGAAAGAGAGAGATAGGGAACGTGAAAAAAAAGAGAGAAAGGAGAAGGAGCGAGAGAGGGAAGAAGATAGGGAGAGAAGCAGAAGTAGGTCGAGAAGAGATAGGAGCAGAAGTAGGAGCAAGTCGAGGAGAGATAGGAGCAGAAGTCCGAGCAAGTCGAGGAGAGATAGGAGCAGAAGTAGGAGCAAGTCGAGGAGGCATGAGATTGATCGTGACAAAGAAAGGGAGATTCGAGAGAGGGAAAAAGAACTTGAACTCAGAGACAGCAGGTGTTGCTTGTATTCTTTTCGTCGTTTGATTATTACTTAATTTGAACAACTATTTTAGGATTCGGAGGTTCCATTTCCTATTTTATTATGTCGTGATATCAGTGTGAGTGATCTAATGTCTGCCATCTTCGTTCTCTTTCTTGATCTGCATGTTGAATTTGATCTTCCATTAGAATACCGTCTTGGATTATTTACGGTGTAAAGCAAATTACAACGAATCTATGCCTGCTCCTTCCAAAAATGGTTTGAACTTGAATTAAAGAGTTACGATACTGAGGACCCTTGCTTTCACCAAATTTATTGATGGTTGATATTTGCAACTGAGATTCCAAATTAAAGTGTTTTTAGTATCAGTCTCATGCTTGGCTAGTGATTATAAAACCAAAAGTTCATATCATTTGCTCTTCTTATGTTGATGGTAATGTTCGTCTTTGTGGTGGCAACAATTCAAAGATGGATGTTTGTTTGATATCAATGATCTGTTAGGTGTACTGTTCTGTCTTTGAATAAAGTTTAACGTCTGTTTGTTGCGTATGCTAGATTATGCTCAATATGCAGTATAAGACGTCTAGAAGGATGATTATCTTATCCCACGTTTATCTTGGTTAGCATATATGACTACCTGGCCTTATATCATGTATTAATCGTGGTCAACTCAGTATGATATTGTTGAAGAATGTGAATAACGCCCTTTATGTGCAATGGAAAATGGGTATTTTCAGATACATATTTTATTAGTTTGGTAATAGAAATTGAATCTTTAGACTTTGGATTGATTATACAAGAGTTGGTGGTACTTTGCAAAATGGCAAACTGCTCTGTAGGACAATGTTGGATTGATTCATGCTATACCATCATGTATTGTGTTGCCATATGCAGTTATTAGCTTCATCATGTATTATTCATATCCCTTCCCATTAATAGGATATTATGTCAATTATATTCAAGGATAAATTATGGTAATGGACTATCAGGAAAATTTACTATCAAAATATTCCTTTATCATAATAGAGTACCTAGCTTTCTAGCTTATGTTCTGATTGTAGGATTGGTTAGCTGATACCAAATTGGAGATTACCTCTGGACTTTTCTAATTACCGTTCGGAATTTTTGGGTTACAGGCGATTTAAAGAAAAGAAAGAAGCAATAGAGCCTGAGGCTGATCCAGAAAGAGATCAGAGAACTGTGTTCGCTTATCAGGTAGAAGTTCTGTTCCTCTTTGTTTTACATATTTTTCAAGTCTTGAACCTTTTGGATTTTGTCGCATATATTTCTTTTTATAATGCTTCCTTATTAATTGGTGATTTCAGATGCCTCTGAAAGCAACTGAGAGAGATGTATATGAGTTCTTCTCAAAAGCTGGCAAGGTTAGTTCGATTCCCTTTTTTGTTGTGGTTCAAATGTGTAGGTTTAAAATCTGTGCAGGTAATTTGATTATGGTCTTTGGTCGTTATTTGGTTTGAATATTCTTACTTGTTGCTGCATTCTCAGAATCATTGGAGATATTGCATAAAAGTGCATGCACTTTTTTAATTGTCTCTTTACCATAAGATGGTACTCTGTTGCAGTTTTGGGTAGTATAAAGCGCTTTTTGTGTCTCAACACTCTTTATGTGTAGGGTGAATTAACACGGCCACATCCCTTCAGTAGTCTTGGGCATCATTAGATAGGTGCCAGTAATATGTACACTTGAAGTTTCTTGATGCTATTAAACTGCACGTTCATTTTGGCCAAAAATAATCTTCCTTTAATTTTCAGGTGAGGGATGTTCGTCTGATAATGGACAGGAATTCTAGAAGATCTAAGGGAGTTGGGTATGTTCCTTCTGCTTAACTATAAGTGAACTGTGTGCATGTAATCTGGCAAAGTAGCTAATAGCATATTGATTTCTAGAATCATGTTTAACAATATTCTTGAATGCACTAGCAATGCGATAATGATGAGAGATGATGGGATTACCTTGCACTCATGTTTAATCAATTCATGCAGCCCACACAAGGTAGACAACATAAACTTATGTTTCTTTTATTTCACATTATGTTTCCCGAGTATTTTCTAAATGAAACATGGAGGACACTGGCTTCAACTTATAATGGGTTTGTTGGGCTTAAATTTCCTCACCCAACTTATTGTTATTTTGATAGTATTTTTCTTGGGGATCACAATCTCTCTTGACATGTGTGTCTGAGATCAAACTGGGGCAATGTGGCATTATCTTGTGCTTTTTTTACAAGGCTGCGCTCATGTTGTGTTGATCTTATTCCTTATGTTTAATATGATGAGCTAACAAATTCTATTACTTGGGGATCAGATTCAGCAAAAGAAACTCAGCTTGGGCTTCTCAGAGTTCTTGTGCCCCCCCACTTCTCTTTGCTGTAGCCTTATCTTTTATAAGTTGTGGTTGTGACTTCTTTAATCTGTTGTGTGCTAACAAGTTAATCGTAATGCATCATTGAAACTTCAGGTACATTGAATTTTATGATGCAATGTCTGTTCCAATGGCTATAGCTCTCTCTGGACAACTACTTCTCGGGCAACCTGTAATGGTTAAACCATCTGAGGCTGAAAAGAATCTTGTTCAAAGTACTGCTTCTGCTGCTGGCACAGGTGGTGTTGCTGGACCATATGGACCAGTTGATAGAAAACTGTATGTTGGGAATTTACACTTTAACATGACAGAAATGCAGCTTAGACAGGTAACAAATTAGAAAGAAAATTTTATTCCTTATTTTGCTAAGATAGTGCTTAGGCATCATGTCCTGGTTTGGTTAATTTGAGTATAAAATATAGGAAGTTGGGATTGTTGGAAAGACTAATTCCTCTAACAGTGTCTTTCCTTGTATTTGTCCAGCTTTTTGAACCATTTGGTACTGTGGAACTTGTGCAACTGCCACTTGACCTTGAGACTGGCCAGTGCAAAGGTTTCGGGTTTGTTCAAGTCAGTGATAACTTGTTTGATTACTGTTAGAATTAGAAGAATTCCAACTACAATTTGGTTTGATTGTTTTATTTACTCGTACATTATTCTACAGTTTGCCCAAGTTGAGAGTGCAAAGGCAGCCCAAAGTGCTTTGAATGGAAAATTGGAGATTGCCGGACGAACCATTAAGGTTAGGTTATGCTTGAAGCTTTTATCTTTTTAACTATTGTTTCTGTTTCTACTGCTGCTTCACCTTGCTGCCTGCACTATTTTTATGGTCAGAGCCCTGATATATTGCTTGTGAACTCTAGGTTTCCTCTGTTACTGAACATGGTGGACAGCAAGATACAGCCGCAAAATCTGCAGACTTTGATGATGATGAAGGTGGTGGTTTGGTGAGTCAGGAATTCTCATGTTACTGCATATTTTTTGACTTCTATATCTTTCCATGGCTTGATGCTTGACTTTTTTGGATGGTGATTTTTTTGTTATATTATACTATGATACATCATGACCCCATTGGGGGTTTTTTCCCCCAATGTTTAGGTGCATAGTGTGATGCTTTGAGAGCAATTGTTGCAATCTCTATCTGGTAGATGCAGTTAGACTTTAAAGCTGTAAAAGTGAAAATGATGTGCCATATACTTCAGTTTGTGAATATGAAGATGAGCACAAAGAGATCTACTACATCATAGTGCAGGAGGATGAATTTTGTATTTATCTACCTTTTCTTTCTGTCTTGTTAAATTGTTTGGAGCATTTTGTAAATTATGACCACCGCATTTGACCAGTACATTTATCAAGCAGTAATTGATTCTCTTTGCTTTTAGATGTCAAGATGAAATATGGCACCATATGTTTGCAAGTCAAAGTTCTTCATTATGTTGCCCTTGTAGAATCTTCAATGGATGAAAATGAAGCTTTTACTGAAGATGTTGTATTGTTTTTCTGTGCAGGCTTTGAATGCCCAATCAAGGGCATTGCTTATGCAGAAACTGGATCGTACTGGTATTGCCACTAGGTTGGTTTTTGATATGAGGGTACTTCAGTTGTTTCATTGGACTGATTGTTCATATGCTTATGTTTCTTTCTTTCCTCAGTATCGCAGGCTCTCTTGGAGTACCTGTGCTTAATGGCTCAGCTCCAGCTCAGCAAGCCATTAACTTACCCATCCCAGGGCAAGCTACCATCGGAGCAGCAACACTTCCAGGGCAAGTTTTCCCTCCCCCAGCGTATGAATCTATTGGCCAGCCAAGCGAGTGCTTACTGCTGAAGAATATGTTTGATCCAGCTACTGAGGTCTGTCGTCATCTGTTTCTCACCTCTACTCCTCCATGTTATATACTGATTATTATGTAAAATTTTCAGACAGAACCAGATTTTGATTTGGACATAAAAGAAGATGTGGAAGAAGAATGTTCTAAGTATGGCCGGGTGAAACATATTTTTGTAGACAAGTAAGTGGCTTGATGAAGATGCTGTCTTATGCGCTGTCTTATGCTTGAACCTATCTTTTGGGTGTTATTTTTGTTTGGACTCATTTTTTGCTATATTTATGGGAGATGCAAAAGTTTTTGAATTTATTCTCATTTATTTCCACTCTTTTGAAAGTTTTCCTGGGTGGTAGTGAGAATATGAAATCAACTTTCATTTATGGGCATGTATTTAGTTACTTCCCATAAGATCTCTTGTGAGGCTTGAACATGATGAAGTTATGTCATGATGTGGATACATTGGAGTTGCAATTGATTCTTTATAACTGGTTTTCAACAATAACTTTATTTAAATTGCAGGAAAGCTGTAATAATATTGATATTCGTAATAATAATAGCTCCCATGTGTAGAATTCTCCTAATATGTTTTATAGCTCCCATGTGTAGAATTCTCCTAATATGTTTCAGGGTTGTCCTTTAGCATTGGAATTTTTTAGGATTGTGTGGCACAAAGGCACCATTATACTGTCTTCATCTGATTGATATGTTTCAAATTTTAGTTCTGTATTGATGGCTATACATTTTTGCGAGTAGTAGATCTGAAAGTGGTATAATAGTGAAGGCTTTTAGAGCGCGTGGTTATTTATTATGATTATTGCTTTTTGTAATTTGGAAAAGGTGATTTATATTTTAATTTCCTTTTTGCTTTACAGGAATAGTAGTGGCCATGTTTATCTTCGATTTGAAAGTATAGATGCAGCAGCTAGAGCTCAACGTGCAATGCATATGAGATGGTTTGCGCGGAGGTCAATTTCAGCAATTTTCATGGTATGTATTGGCAAGAGCTTCTTTGTTGGGTAAGCCATAATTTGATCGTTCCTCTGACTGGATATTTCATTCGTATTATGTACAGCCACCTCAGGAATATGAAGCTAAATTCATGATTTGAGCTGAAGAAGCAAGTTATTGGAATCTGAAGTGGTAATAGTCTTCAGGTTTATGTCAATTGAAGCTTAGGTCTACTATTCTATGTTTTCTTTTTGTTCTTAATCTTATGTTATAAAACATTCTTACGTTGAGATCTAGTGTTAACCCGTCTTTGTAATTTGTGCTGCAAATTTTTCCCATTTACAATTTTGATACACTCTTTACTGTGAATTACCCTCCTGATATGTAATACTTGTTGTGGTCAAAAGAATGAATTCATGCAATGATGGTTTGTTCCTGAATGAGTTTCATATTTCAATTATATTGGAGTGATTGTTAATTGTTTTATTGGAAGAGCAAATAAGTTGGTTTTTGGGGCTTTAGGTTGGCCTTCCTAATCCTAAACCAACGTTTTCTCAATTTTAGAAATAAATTCGAGTTTGATCTTAAATTTAGTCAATTCAAGTATGCTAATTAATTTTAGGTCATGTTGAGTTGCTCGTGGATTTTTAGGTAGGTAGGGACGGCAATGGGTTGGTTTTGCTTAGGTTTGAGTCCTATCCCAAAATGTTAGCCTAGGTTTGGAGTTTGGTCTGAAGTTCGATCGAATTTGGAATTCAGGCTCCAGTCTGATCAGGATTGGATGGTTCAAAGTTCAATTGGATCTAGTTTTGTTTGATTTTTTTAATTTAAAATTTAAAAAATAATATTGTTTTACTCAAATAATGAATGTTTTTTTATAGATGTATTTGCCAAGCCTAGCTGTATGGACCAAAATGTCAAATATAGAGAAGTGAGTCTGACTGGAGAGTTACTCATTCTATCATGTCACAGTTTGACAATTTGAACTTATTAAGAGCTAATTTGATTTTAAAAATAACTTCTTTAAATTTTTATTAATTTATAAAATATTTAAATAAGTTCTTATCATTATTTCTGTTATTATTCAAAGCTTCTAAAAAATTGACATGAAAGGCAAATCCTCGATGAGTGGAATTTCTCCTTGTAGTATCTCTTAGAAAGTGTTTATTAATTTTTCTATTATCTTAGAACCTTTTTCTTTTTTACTAGTTAAAAAGTATGAATAAATTTCATATTCATCCATATATCTTTTAAAAAATTGAATTAATTATTTAAATTTATAAAAATAGGATAAATCAATTTAAAAATTATCTCTATTGAAATTTTATTAATATAATTAATAAAATAATGCAGAGAGTGATATTTAATAGAATTATTAATATTTTCTTTCTCATATATATTTTAAAGCTAGTCACTATAATCGACTAAAAGAATCATATTGATATTGAAATTAAAGATTTAATTAGCTTACTTTAAAAGGGTTAAACATTGGCCGCCATAATTGATAAACTGACATAATTAGATTAACTAATCAAAAGATTAAAGTTGTGGAATATGAACCAAGTGATGAATGTTACTTGACAAGGTCACTGTCAAGAAGGAGAAGGGGGGTAATTAACAACCGGGCATGATAAAAACTGCGGAAACGACGGCGTAGAAGAGAAAGATCCTTCCTTCCTTCCCCATTAGGAGGGTAATGAAACTTCCTCTCAAGCTGTTTTCATTGACTTCTCAATAAAGCTGACTGGTGGCGAGTCCCTTCCTTCCTTCCTTCCTTCCTTCCCCACGTACGGTAATGAAACCTCCTCTCAAGCTGTTTTCAAATAGTCTATAAGTAGAGAATTTCATTTCTGGCTCTCTGCAACCATTGTCTAGATCAAAATTCTCGTAACCCTTTTGCTTACCCTTAGATCCCTGAAAATGGTTGACGCTATTATTTCTGCTGTTGTGGAGACCCTAACCTCCATGGTGCTTAGTTCCATACAAGAAGAGGTGAAGTTGATGACTAGAGCTAACGATGAAGTTAAGAAACTTGTGAGCAATTTCAAGTCCCTTCAGGCCCTCCTAGACGATGCGGAGGAGCAACAATTGAAGGAAGCTTCTGTCAAGAAATGGCTGTTTGATCTCAAAGCTGTTTCCTATGACATGGACGATGTGTTAGATGAGTGGAAGACTTGGATTCAGACATCACAGCTCCAACATCAACCCCACTATTCCGGTTCCAACCAAAATCATCTCAAGCACAAGGTACTCTCTATTTTTTGCTGCGTCTGCTTTACTATGCGCGATGTTGGCCTTCGTCGTGTTGTCGGTGGCAGAATAAAAGACATCCATCAAATACTAGATGACATTGCAACCGATAAAGTTCGGTATCAATTTAATTCAACCAGCATATCTGATAAGCATATCGAGAGACACGTGACTACATCTTTCGTTGATACACAAAAGGTAAAAGGTAGAGATGGAGAAAAAGATGAAGTAAAAAGCATGATACTTAAGCCCAAATCAAAGCTCCATGTCATCTCCCTCGTGGGGATGGGGGGAATCGGCAAGACAACTTTAGCTAAATTAATTTATAATGATGGCGAGATCAACACTCATTTTGAGAAGAAGATATGGATATGTGTTTCGGATCCTTTTGATGAAATGCGTATTGCAAAAGCAATCCTTGAATCTCTAAGTGATTCTTCCGCTGCACATAATTTTAAAGAATTAGATAACGTGTTAAAAGAGATAAATGCAGTTCTCAATGAAAAAAGATTCTTGCTTGTTTTAGATGATGTCTGGAATGAGAGTCACGGTAAATGGGAGGAATTGGAGCAATTTCTTACATGTGGTTCACTAGGAAGTACAATTCTAGTAACAACACGTAATGAAAGAGTTGCTAGGGTCATGGGGTGTAATCTTGAGAGTATATACAAGGTAGGACTTTTGACTTCGGAGGAATGTTGGTCAATAATTAGTCAAATTGCTCTTGTTCAAGGGGATTGTCAAAAGTTGGAGAGCATTGGTAGGAGAATTGCTGATAAGTGCAAGGGTTTGCCTCTTGTTGCTACTACTGTAGGAGGTCTCCTACGCTTTAAAAAATCTGAAAAGGAATGGTTGAAAGTCTTGGAAAAAAATGAATGGGAAGGTGAAGATGCCTTGGATTCTCTAAAGCTTAGTTATTATGATTTGCCATTGTCATTAAAGCAATGTTTTAAATATTGTGCTATCATTCCTAAAGATTCTAATATGTCAAAGAGAAAATTGATTGGAATGTGGATGGCTCAAGGTTATTTAAAGGGAAAAGAAAAAGATGAAGATTTACAAGTGGTTGGTGAGATTTATTTTGATAATTTGATTGCACGTTGTTTGCTCCAAATTTTATCCTATGATGAAGATTGTTATGTATTGCATGACATGGTGAGTGATCTAGCCCAAACATTTACAAAAAATGAGTGCTTGATGATAGAAGTCCTAAAGGATACGGAGTTGAATGGAAACTCTTTACATGCAGATGCAAATGTTCGTCATTTGACTTTGACGATCGAAAATGATGCTTCATTCCCTATGTCTATCTATGGTCTCAACAAATTACGCAGTTTGATCATTCAATTCGTTAGCTATGAATCATCATTAACTGTTGTTGAACTTGAGGGTATATTTGATCATTTGACATGTCTAAGGACTTTAAACCTTATGGATTGTGACATTAAAGAAGTTCCATCTTCAATAAATAGACTAGCTCATCTCAGGTGGCTTGACTTGTCTGAGAATACAAATTTAGAGAAGTTACCAGAGACTTTGTGTGAGTGTTACAATTTGCAGACATTAATTCTTAATCGGTGTGAGAATCTGGTAGAATTGCCTCAAGGAGTTGGGAAATTAATCAACTTGATGTATTTGGATATTGAGTTTTGTGATGAGATGAAATATCTTCCCAAAGGAATAGGAAATCTATGGCGTCTCAAAGAGTTGACTGTGTTCATCGTAAGCGTGAATGAGGATGAATCATCTTCGATTGTTGAAATGGAGAAGTTGAATGATCTTAGAGGAAGATTGGAGATAAGAGGGTTGGGAAATGTGAGAAAGCTAGAAGAGGCCAGAAAAGCACAACTTATGAAGAAAAAAAATGTCACCGATTTGAGGTTGAGTTTTGATAGAGATCATGTGCTACAAGACGAGGAAGAGTTACTTGAAGCTTTAGTGCCACCTTCGGATTTGGAAATATTAAGCATAAAAGAGTATGAAGGCAAGAGGTTGTTCCCAAGTTGGATGATGAAGCTAAATCTACTTAGGAAGCTTACGATTTATAACTCTGGAAATTGTGAAGAATTGCCTCCATTGGGGAAGTTGTCGTGCCTTGAAGAGCTATACCTAGAAAATATGGGAGTCAAAAGAGTGGGTGTTGAATTTATGGGAATAGAAAAAGAAAAAGATGCATCAACGTCTTTCGTATCATTTCCAAAATTGAAGATACTTAAATTTTTGCGTTGTTTGGAATGGAAAGAGTGGGATGATATTGATGAGTGGTTGATAGAGAGAATTAATAATAAGACAATTACAGTTATGCCATACCTTCAAGAACTCATTCTCTATTTTTGCCCAAAGTTGAAGACATATCCGTACCATTTACTGTCCCCACTCATCACCACCAGACTTCAAATTTTGAATATAAGTTACTGTGATGTTCTTGAAGCAGAAGTCCAAAAAGAAAAACTTTCTCATGCCTCATCTCACGATTAGGAGGTACTTTCTAATTCTTTGTTTACTCCTCTTAATTAATTGTATTTTTTTAATATATTAACTATTTCTTTTAATCTATAGATTATGTTCTTTTAATAATTACAAAATAAACATATTAATACAAATTTTGTATTTTCTGATTTTTTTCAATATTATGTTAACTAATCTCGATTACTTTTTAAATTAAAAATAAAATTATTTTTAATTAAAAATTATCATTATTAAATAGTTAAATACTTGCATAGTATTTTTAAATTAGAATTTTAATATTTTTTACGTGTAATTGTTAAACTAGTTCAATTATTCTTTTATTCTTTTTGTCTTCAAATAAATAGATATATAAAAGTAGAGTTTGTTTTTTGGGAGAAAAGTAGAGTTGTTTTGTTTGATATATTTTTGTCTTATAAATTTTTAATTATTAAATATAGGAAGTTTGACGATAAGAGGGTTGGGACATGTGAGAAAGCTAGAAGAGACCAGGAAAGCCCAACTTATGAAGAAAACAAAGGTCATTGATTTGAGTTTGATTTTTGATGTGGAAGAAGATGAGGAAGAGACAGTTGAAGGAGATAATGGGATGAAAGATGAGGAAGAGTTACTTGAAGCTTTAGAACCACCTTCGGATCTGGAATAATTAAGCATTAAAGAGTATAAAGGCAAGACGTTGTTCCCAAGTTGGATGATGAAGTTGAATCTACTCAGGAAGCTTCTGATTAGTTCCTGTGAAAAATGTGAGGAATTGCCTCCATTGGGGAAGTTACCATGCCTTGAAGAGCTATACCTAGAAAATATAGGAGTGAAAGTGGGTGTTGAATTTATGGGAATAGAAAAAGAAAAAAATGCGTCAACATCTTTTCTATCATTTCCAAAATTGAAGATACTTCCATTTGGAATTTTTCGGAAATGAGAAGAGTGAGATAATATTGATGAGTGGTTGATGGAGAGAATTAATAAGAATACAATTATAGTTATGCCATGCCTTCATGAACTCTCTATCGACAGGTGCCGAAAGTTGAATAAATTGCCATGCCCTCAAGAACTCTCCATCGACAGGTGCCGAAAGTTTTATAAATTGCCATGCCCTCAAGAACTCTCTATCGACAGGTGCTGACATTTGAATAAATTGCCATGCCATTTACTGTCGCCACCTATCGCCACGAGACTTCAAGAATTGAATATACGTTTCTGTGATGTTCTTCGACGAGAAGTCCAAAAATACAAACTTTATCACATACCCCATCTCACGATTATACTAGGTACTTTCTAATTCTTTGTTTACTCCTCTCAATTAATTGTATTTTTTTAATACATTAACTATTTCTTTGAATCTATAAATTATGTTCTTTTAATAATTATAAAATCAAACATATTAATACAGAATTTGTATTTTCTGATTTTTTAAAATATTATGTTAACTACTCTATATTATCAATATATTCACAGCAAGATTACATTTTAATTAAAAATAAAATAAAAATCATCAAAATATTTTACGAGTAAAATAGTTAATTGCTATTCTTAAATTAGAATTTTAATATTTTTTGCATGTAATTGTTAAACTAGTTCAATTATTGTTTTATTCTTTGTCTTTTAATAAATTGATATATAAAAGTAGAGTTTTTTTTTTGGGAGAAAAGTATAGTTATTTTATTTGATATATTTTTGTCTTATAAACTTTTAATTATTAATTTTAGTAATAGTTACATAAAATATAAAATATTTATTATCTTTACTTCTGTATCAATTGTCAATCCCAGGCCACGTCAGAAGAAGAGAAGAAAAAGAAGCCCAATAAGAACTGTTTCCCAGTCCACCAAATCCCAAAAGGGTGACGTCAAGAATGTGGGATCTGCTGCTATCAGAGCACAGCCAGAAAAAGAAAAGACTGAGACTTTGGACAATTTGAGGGATGTTGAGATTGTTGAGCTTATGCCTAGCATTGATGACGATGTGGCGGAAGATGAGAATGACAGTGACCAGAGTTGGAATTCAAGTGTCATCAAAATTTGCCTGTGAACAAACTGGGAAGAGTTCTCTCATGGCTTCCAGCAGACGCACTGCCACCATTGTAAGTTCTTTATTGCATTTTCTTTTGTTTCCTCAGAACTTGCCATTTACCCTTTTCTCAAAAGTTGGACAGTGACGGTAGTAGTGGCTATGAATTGCTGTTAATCTTATGATTGTGTTAGTCTGTCTGTCATAAATGAAGTTTATGATGTTGTGTTGACATTATAAGTGGGGCTTTTACAAATTCAAGAAGTGATGAATGGATGAATGAATAAATGAATTCTACTTTGCCCGTTTGATAAGCAATTGTGCCCTATCTCAAAATTATAATCTTTTTAAGTTTATGGCTTATTCCTTGATTTCTTATGGATGAATTCCTTGATAGAGTAACTGTAAGCAGAGTTTTCAGGTCTCAAAGGTCAGCTGAAGATATTTCCATTTTTTGTTGAAATAGACTGGGTGAAGATTTTGCTTAATCTTTGCAAGAGTTATCAGAAGCAAGTTGTGAGATGAGATAATCAATCTTCTTGCTCTTATGTAACAATAAATACTTGGGCTATTGGTTAATGCACAGTATTGGCGTTTGAGTTCAATTACTATAAAGAATATAAATAAATTAAATTAGTAAGTATAATGCTTTGTGTAAATAATTTTCAATTTTATAACATTTTTACAACATCAACACCACTCTTCCGATCCCATTCCTCTGTTGGACAAGGTACTCTCGATCTTTTGCTCCATTTGCTTTGTTACGTGTGATGTTGGTCTTCTTCAAAAAATAAGAGAAATTTAACCAAGACTAGATGACATTGCAACTGATAAAAGTTAAGTACTAACTCAAAAAATTGATATGCATATTGAAAAACATTTGATTCAACGAGACAATGTAAGGAGTCAGAGGGAGCATTTGATTCACCTACTTGCCAACAATCATATACGATTTAATCCCAAGCCTGAACCTCTTGATAAGGCATGTATTATGCTCATTTTCCAATTTCAATCTCATGCATGCAGAATGATACAATGCATGGAATGTTTCTAACTTCTTCATGATCACCACTGTGGCAATGTTAAGACTATCTTTAAGATGTTTGTATGCTTATAACGGACAGTGTAAGTGAAATGAGCATGTACGTTGGTGGAGTTAATTTGTCCCGTGTCTGAACCAACGATTAATTTGATTATCTTTTCTTTGGATATGAATTCAGGAACATCATACATAAATTTATTATTCGACAATCCTTTGGTTAAACCCATCCTCTCTTGTGCAGCTTGATGATCGTGCCGTTGATGTCGTCATAAACAAGGTTTTCAAAAATTATAAAAATTGGTGCAGATTTCTAGGACAAAAACACAGCTTGCGGTGAGTGATAGTTTCTGCATTTATACTGCTTGTTGAATCTTTGGATCTGTTCACATGCATATAGATCGTCAGCCAAAATCCACAAATTTTGCTCCATGTAGTCTTCCTCAAGCTCAGCAAGAAATTAAGCAGAGAGATACTTTATATGGGTCTATATCTTCTTATCTGTGGTGAGGCTGCTAGTGTTCACTTCATGCTAGAATGTCTATGTTACATCTTCCACAACGTATTTACAAATAATTTCATCATAAATCTACCTCATTTGCCTTCCATTGATTTAGTTGCTACTAATGACGTCTTTTGTCCATTCAGATGGCATATGAACTCCATGGCCTGTTGGCTGGAAAACGTCAGCATTGTTACCGTAGAAAATATTAAACCCTCCTGTGGTGGAGATGATGAGGCCTTTCTAAGGAAGGTTGTAACTCGTATTTATCGTGTCATTCAGAAGGTATACTTTCACTGTGATATGCACACAATTGTCGCACTTCAGAGCTTCTGTTCTGCTCGTGGATATTATGCCCTCCTAAGTACCTCGTTGCTGTGGTGGTATATCTCATTGCTAATACATTGGCGGCTGCTTTGTTTATCTTTCCAATGCTTCGGAGGTGGATTGAAACTCAGACTATCTTATCTTTAAATTCCTTTTACGGTGGTCACAAGTATAGTAGTTACTTTGCTTCTCATATTTCACAATAGTACACCAATCATCAAAACTAGAGAGGTCACTATCTATGCACTACTATACAAAGTTACAGAACTCAGAAAATGATGACACTATCTATTAACTACCCCTATCCTCAAATATTCCATCTCATTTTCATCTGTTGTGATAACATCCTGTCAACACCCTTGGCCAGCAACATTTCTATTTTCCAGTTCAACAACTTGTTTACTACTTGGGTCCTTTTCTTTAGCTACATTTCAGTATATACGGTCTCTTTCCAGATCATATAAATGGTTGATATAAAACCAACCTTGATAAGGCTGGCATTTATAGAACCTGTTTTGATGCGGTTAATGACCCCGCTCAAACTAGTATCCCAGTCATAGTCATCATTCACAGCATCCACCATTTCTTGGATACGTCTCCAGATAGCTTTGGAATAATCACATGTGAAGAACAGATGATTTCTGTCTTCTACGGCATTCTGATAGTGTACGTAGCAGGTCTCATATGAGTTAAACCATTGACTTTTTGTTCTCAACCTATTTTTAATGGCTAACTATGTTATCACCGATGCTTTGAGGTTCAAAGACTTTTTCCATACCAAGTTGAACCATGGGACTACTGGTAAATCTTGTCTCAAAATTTGGTGACAAGACTCATTCGTAAAAGAACCATTTGTATCAAGGGTTCATGATATAGAATCATCTTCTCTACTTTCCCAACTGGAGGCAGAAACTCCCGTAAATGGGAGTAACCCGGAAAGTCTACCCTCCACCCTCCTTCCTGCAAAAGTTTAGAAACTTTAGCATCCGCCTGCAGCCTATTACGCAAATGTACAATCATCGATTTGTTGATCAAAGAGCTAATTGGTCGCTAATTATCGAACCAGAACCACGTATTTCTTCCACTATTAATTCTGTGATTGATGAAGGGGTATAGATGTTGCCTCATCTTCAATAACTCATTGAAGCATCTCGAGAATTGTCTGGACACCATAACTTGCCAAAAGTTTCTACCTTGAAGATAAACAGTATTGATCCATTTGGTCCACAAGGCCTCTTTATCTGAAAATAGTCGTCATATCCTTTGATGATTAAAACTTTCTGAATTTTGGCAGTGGATTGAATGCTTAGTCCTCCTTGTTCCTTCGGATGTACTACATCCTGCCATTTGACGTTAGCGTTTCTGGCTACTTCATCTCTTCCCGACGATAAGAAGTCTTTTAATAACTCATCAATATTCTTTATGATCTTTTTTGGTAGAACCGCATGTGCTAACCAATGCCTTTGGAGACTCAACAGTACTGAAATAATTAAATCCTACCTATGTAGGATAGAAACCTATTTTGCCAAGACGTGATTTTGGATTTTATGTGCTCCAGGATGGGTGAGCAATCCGCGTACTTCAGCCTTGCAGAAGAGATGGTCACACCTAGATAGGATAGTGGAGGGGTTTTAGAACTAACCCTGTAATTCTACTTAGCTCCCCATCATTCTGTAAATCTGATGAAACATATATGCAACTTTTCTCTATATTAATCCTCAGTCCAGACAATTCCGAGAAGATCTTTAGTGATTGCATTAGAACATTCACTGATGTCGTGTCAGCGGCACAAAATAACATAACGTTGTCTGCAAATATGAGGTGGGTTAACTACTTAACTTCATTACAGAGCATTTGTGGTGATAGCGGAAGTTTCCATTTGCAGTTGTAAGTGAATTCAAGGGCCTGGACATGCCTTCCATAATAAAGGTGAAAACGTTGGGGGATAAGAGGATCCCCTACCGAATACCCTTTGAATTCTCAAACAATCTTGATGGAATACTGTTGACCAAAACGCGGAAAGATGGAGATTGGAATACTCTTAAGATTTCCATGAAAGTACTAATAAAACTCTAGAGGCTTTGTAAAAGTCTATCTTTATTATGCAGCTTTTAATGGGTCTACCTGAAGCATACTTCTCCATCAAATCATCCTGCAAGATTATAATGTTGTCCCCAATTTGACTACCAGGAACAAAAGCTCCTTGATTCACATTAGCAATATCCGGAATAACCCTTTTCATGTGATCCGCCAATAGTTTTGCTATAACCTTGTAAATGACTTTGCAACACGAGATGGGTTTAAATTCCTCCAGAGTCCTCGGAACAGATATAAGTTCTATTAAGCTCTTTCAGCATCTTTATGTTTTGAAAAAACTACAACACAGCCTTTGTACATAATTGCCCAGTGATGCTCCAAGTCTTCTGAAAAAATTCAGCTGAGAAGCCATCCGGCCCTGGGGCCTTTGAAGGAGGCAAACTGAAGAAAACTATCTTAATATCTTGCTCCGATACTACTGCAGTTAGTTTAGCCTTCCTCTCCTGTTCTATAGCTCCTTCAGGAATACTTTACATGTTAATCGAAGGGCAATTCACTCGTTCAACACCCATGAGTTTAGCAAAGTAAATCCTTGCCATTTCTCGTAAGATCTCCCAGTCAACTTCCAACTCCCCATTTCTGTCTTGTAAGCTGAAGATTTTGTTGCAATTTCATCTCGGCATAATTGTCGCATGGAAAACTTGGAATTTGAATCTGATGGAAGTAGACTTTCTGCACCTCTTCACCTCTTGCTAGCTCTGATCTCCTGCACCCAAGTTGCTGCTACAACCTTGGAAGCTGATGCTCACTTCAGAAT
>JAOSBN010000177.1:37147297-37160615 GCA_027563595.1 Erythroxylum suave | reverse complement strand
CTGTTTCCGTTCGAGGTTACTTCTTGAATAGCTCCAGTTGCCACGTTGGTTACATAACCCCTACCATAAAATAAAAAGTTATCATCAGTGGACTATACCTATAAACTGAACGAGTCAAATATTAAACATTTTGTCCAATTTCTTACACAAGTGAAAGAGACTTTAGGTGTAGAATAGCAAAAGGGGAGATGGGTTTTAGGAGAGACGAGGAAACAGGACTTGAGTTGGGTCTAAAATTCGATTGAGTTTGTCTCATATAGCCTAACTCAGAAGTCGATCAAGGTTTTGAACAAACCAAGCGTCACCAGAAACCCGGCCCATGCCCAATTCTAATCTGAAAATCAATCCTAGGTGTGAGGGAAGGAGGAATGAAGTAGTCTGCTTACTTTGACACAGGTGCATAAACAGAAGTGAGTTTGTGAGAGACACCAAGAGCATCCAGTGCGATCCAAGCATTTGGGAAGAGACTTAAAGCTGCTCCAGAAGTTCTTAGACAATCTGATCTCTCCAAGACCAAAGCCCTAATCCCAATTCTCTTCATAGCAAGAGCAGTTGCTAAACCTGCAATGCCTCCTCCAATTATCACCATTTCTTCTTCCTCAGCCCTCCTCTTCATAGTCTCCATCTCTCTCTCTCTTCTCTCTCTCTCTCTTCTCTCTCTCTTCCTGATCTGGTCTTTGTGTTCGGAAAAGGTTGTTTATATCTATGATGTATTTAATTTGTGTTCTCACTTCAGCTGCTTATTTATGATCAAGTGGATGCATGCAATGACATACATATATATATATATAACTTATTTATGATCAAGTGGATGCATGCAATGACATATATATATATATATATATACATTGCATGGCGTCTAGCAATTTTGACCTACCTGGAAGTGCCTTTCACAAGTAATTTAAATACAGAGGATACATGGAAGTTCTTCCCGTGGTCAACATAGGCGGCCCGTCCGTTGGTCACGTGCATACTCCGCCGCTAGATATTCTAATAGATTAGATTAAATTTCACGTTGAAATATCCATTTCATTAATTTCACGTGTAGGAACGGTTTTATCCTATCGTAAGGAATGAGATTTGGATTTTATATCAATTAAATATAAAATTGGTGTAAATTTTATAAAAATTTTGAGCTTTTTATCTTTATAAGCTAACTTTTAGAATGTGACTCTCTTAAAGTTTTTATTAATTAGTGTTAGAGTCGATCTTAGAGTGGTGACCCACGGAGTAGTGGTCGTGACCAACGTGGAATGTGACTATGATCAACAAGGATCTCAGAGTAATGGCCCATAGAGTGATAACCTAAAAGTGTCAGTCGTGATCAATATGGTCATGACCAATTAGGACGTTAGTCCTTATGGGGGTATGAATGTTACAGTTTAATCCAATTGTAAGATATGGGACTTGGATCCTACATAGATTTAATAAAAAATTAGTGTGAAATTTATAATGACTTTAGGCTCTCCACCCTCATACGTGACTCTCCTAAAAGCCTTATCACATATGTAAGAAAATTTAAGGAAAAAATTACGCTAATGAAGCTATAATTTTACTAATTTTTACTGTATAATTTTAAAATTTTAATTAATTATTTAGATTTTAAAATTAAATAATTTAATTTAAAATATGTGACTGATATTTTAATGCAAAATATTTATATTTTATTAATATATTTGATAAAATAGGTAAAAATTAACGTTTAGAAAGTTCAGGTAACTTTTTGCCTTTGTCAATATGATTTTTAAACCCTAGGATTTGCCAAGGATTCGCTTCTCATGTCAATTTTGGTATTCTGAAAGCTTCTTTAGGGTCTCCTTTTTATTAAAATCGATTAAGGCACGGCATGATTTTCGGGAAGCTTTGCTTTAGCATGCACGGTAACGAATTTCGTGCAGGCCGGTAACCGGGCGGTATTTATTGTATTAGCCGAAAAATAGTGCAAAATAGAATATTTAAGTACTGAATTTAAATATCAGCTTATTTTATCTAGTACCAGCCGGTGTTGTCGGTATTTAAAATACCAGACCCTCATGCGATATTTTAGTGGTAAAAAAGAGAAGAGGATTATAGTGGAGGTTGTAAGTTCGAACCTGAGAAGGAGTAACCATTATTTAAGCTCATGCGATATTTTAGTGGTAAAAAAGAGAAGAGGATTATAGTGGAGGTTGTAAGTTCGAACCTGAGAATGAGAAGGAGTAACCATTATTTAAGGTGATATAATCTCCCCTATGGCGGCTCATCCTTTAGAGCGGGTACTCTTAATAATGTCTAGGATTAAATCTGAATTTAACTATTTATGAATCTGAGTAAGTGATTCATAAGTCCCAGAATTAGTCGGACAAAGCTTGAAACTTGAGTTATAAAAAAAAAGTCATATATTAGCCAGTAACAAAAAAATTTTAAAAACCATGGGCATTTTTTTAAAAAATGAAAATATTTTAAAAACTCCACCCCAACCCAACTGTGCTACTGCTACCTTCTTCTTCCTCTCTTTATTTTTATCATCTCTTTTTATTGTTAATATTATAATATTTAAATTCATAAAGTAAGTAGTAGTTATAGTTTTTCTACAAAGAAATTAAAAGTGTATGAAAGTGAAAATTAATAGTCATCAAATTTTTGTGTTTTTGTTTAAAATTGTTAATATAAATATAACAATATTTTATTATTAATAATAATTACATATTAAGATAAAAATATTTTTTATTGTTAAAAATTAAATATTAGGATAGAAATTACATTTTATTATTGATAAATAATATTCTTTTTATTTTATATATTGATGCAATTACTATTTATTATCTGATAAAATTATAATATTTTAAATATTTTGTATTGTTTTTAATTTTATATTTCTATAATGATAAAATAACCTATTTCATATTGATTGTAGTTATTATTTATATGTAGAATATATGGAAATAATATTAAGAAAAATAAATAAATTGCTATTATTTTAAATTTTATTATTATGATATTTTGAGACAAGATTGTTTTAAATTATACAGTACAATATTAAAGGATTATTTTGCAAATTAAAAAAATAGAGACTATTTTATAAATTTCAAAATTATCTGAAACAGTATCCAGTGTTGATCAATATCGCTATAGTACTGTATCGAATCTAATCTAGTACTAAATCTAATACAGCATTCGTAAAATTGTTGGCATGCGAAAAAAGTCAACGTATAAAAAATACTTTACAATTTCAAGTTAAATTTGATCGCAGACAATAAATTAGAATTAACATATGAAAGTACTTTATTGTTAAATGTCAAATTGAAGACAATATTATATAATTAAGGTTTAATTACAAAGATTATAAGTTTTATTTATTTTTGTAATATTAGTCTGAATTAAAAAAATGATGATAAAATATTTCAACTTTCATTTTGACATTAAATTTTCAGTCCATATAATTAACGGGATAAATCACATCAAATACCATTTTTGTCACGTACATATTGCATATTTTATTTGTACCATGTATGAATTTTTGGTAGATGTCGAAACTAACAAAAATAATATCTTACTCTTAAAAACTTTAATTTTGAAAAAATAGAAAGTAAGGTCGAAATCTACAGTGACTAGTTATATAATTTGAAATTTTAGAATAGTAAATAAAAAGAGGAGTTTTGTGATTGAATGATTTAATAATCGAAAATAAGACAATTGCAAAAATTATAATATAGAGAAAATGATGAGAAAAATTCTAACTAAGATATATCTCAATTTTAATTCCATTTAATTGACCATCGAATGGAAATATAAATGTCCTTCAATCCTAGGGAAAGCCCCTTGTCAAAGAACATTGTGAAAGCTTGACCAAAAATCAGCCAATAACGAGAACGAGTGCAAGGCTAATCCAAGCCCCTGCCCCAACCAAAAAGCGATCAGTCATGCAGAGGCTCTCGTCCTCCACCTTCTCTTACAGCTTTCAAATCCACTGTCTCATTTATTGTCCATGTAAATAGATGGTTGAGATTTAATAGAATAGAGTAGGTATATAATAAATGAGATAGAGGATCACTTCCCCTTTTACGAACTGTCTAGAATAGAAAAGATAACCATTTCGCACAACACACTATTCTTATCCTAAGTCAGGGCCTGCCATAACCAAGACATGTCCACCAAAACAAAAGGGGCATAGCCTTGGAAACTTCGTTTTATAAAAGTGAATCATAAGCTGATCTCAGGACTTGATATTCTATTCCTTACCTGCCTTTTGACATATGAACAACAAAACTTGTCCATAATGGAATGGTACTGACTTTCATTCAGGTGCTGCATGGCTATCATCAGCTCGTGTCGTGAGATGTTTGGTCAAGTCCTATAACGAGCGAAACTCTCGTTTTGTGTTGCTGATCGTGGAGAATAAATCCGAAAATCCAGGACATACTCATCTTGAAGCTTCTGCCCTCCTCTAGAAATATAAATGTCCTTCTCAAATGAAATGGTTACGAGTATTAATAAGTTCTCATACTCTTCTTTTCCTCGATCGTAATTTAGATGAGAATTGCTCTACAAATAAATCTTGTTTATCAATCAATCTTAAATCAGCTCTTAGGATTTAGATTGTAAGCATCTTTAAAAATTAAAAGAGCTATCATTTTCGCCAAATAATGCTCAAATTGAATTATTTAAGATGAAATGATTATTTTCATAAATACAATTATGATGATTTAATTTCACCGAATGCATTGATTTCTACTTTATTGGATATGATAAACATGAATGAGTTTAAAAATTCAAATAAAAGCATTTATTTGATAGAAATAAGACGTCAATATTTAAATCAAATAAAATCTTAAGAATATCGAAAATATTCAAACATTGAAGAAGAGCAAAAACAATTGAAGAACAATTCTCACAATTTTATTGAATCAAAAATTAATAATTTTGACTAGAACAAAGATTTTAATGACTCTCGACCTGAAACAAAAACAATTAAATAAAGAGAAGATTATGAAAATTATGAAAAACTAAAAGATGCCTAAACTAATGAAAGGTACTTATGTTTATATGAAAAAAGGACGGTAAAACCGTAGGCTAAAATGGGAAACAAATTCCATTAAAATAAATCTAAATATAAGAAAATCTCATCAAATCAAAAAATAAATATTTCCTGTGTAGACTTAATTGTTTGAGCTTTTGTTTGGTTAACAATTGACGAGTTGGCTTATTCAACTCAACCAGTTAAGGATCAAAAAGCTCTAAAAAGGAGTATTTTTACTGCACCAGCTAATTAAATTTGTTAGCCTGACAATTGTGCCCTCACCAAAGAAGGGTAACAAGATTGGAAAGATTTGATAAACCAAAATGAATGTTTCCTTGAAGAAAATTGTATTCCAAAACTAATGCCTTGAGATGGACCAACTTTGAGAATCTTTCAGGAATTGGACCGCTAATATGCTGCATTCCAGTAATGTGCAGTGTCTCCAAGAAAGACAAGCTGCCTAGAGAAGGTGACAATGTGCCAATCATGTAATAGTTACCGTCTCTTACATCTCCTTACCAACAAATATCAAAGTATTTAATGTTCATTATTTCTAAAATATATTGATGGATATTATTTTATATTTTTAGATGTACACAATAATTATAAATTATATAATTTAAATAAATTACTTAATAAATAAGAAAATTGTGTTAGTATTAATAAATTCTCTTTTTTTACTTAATGACATTACTAACTCTCATGATTGAAAATCTAAATTTTTACAAGAATATTCAATGAAATACTAAGATGTAATGTTCATGTTCTTATAAATTTTTGAAGTCACGTACTCATAAGTCATTTTATACATAAATAGTTAATACTAAACAACTAATTTTACCAAACATTTTTAATAAACAACTGATGTTATTCGCTGATCAAATCAGTTATCAATCAGTTAATAACTAATGCAATTAGCTGATTGTCAAATAAGGTCAAAGTATGAAGATCATCCCTCCATATTCATACTCCCCAATAGTTATCCATTTTGAGAATAATCACCCATTTGCTATTGAGGAGTTGATTTGTGAGGTGGAGATATCTCACAGGGGATTTGGCTTGGTATCAATTTCCTCGATTTTGGCACATGTTATTCCATATTTTCAGCTGAATCTTCAATTTCCTTGATCTTGACTTAATCTTCACTAAATCCTTGATTTTTGCACCTAAAAGATAATTATGAAATTAATACCTCAAATTAAGTACAAAATCAGTTAAAATGGGTAAGATATTATGTCCAAATAATGAAAATTATAGCTTTATCAATTTTAATTGTAGTCTCTAAAATTTTAAGAATAATATAATTTAACTTAAAAAATAGGATCTCTATAATTCGATTTTTTAAAATTTTTTTGTAATAAACACATTGGTATTTATGTCTTCAAAATATAATTACTTTTTATATTCAAAATATATATGAGAATGAAACTATTAATAATTCTATTAAATATCAGTCTTTACATTAAATAGAGATAAATTTTAAATTGATTTATCCTATTTTTATAAATTTAAATAATAAATTCATTTTTTTAAAAGATAGAACACCAATATAAAATATTATACAAAAGTAAGAAGCCTGTAGTATATATATATATCTATTGGAAATAACATTTTTACTAGTTATATATATATATAACATTTTTACTAGTTATATATATATATATATATATAACTAGTAAAAATGTTATATATATATATAACTAGTAAAAATGTTATTTCCAATAGATATATATATATACTACAGGCTTCTTACTTTTGTATAATATTTTATATTGGTGTTCTATCTTTTAAAAAAATGAATTTATTATTTAAATTTATAAAAATAGGATAAATCAATTTAAAATTTATCTCTATTTAATGTAAAGACTGATATTTAATAGAATTATTAATAGTTTCATTCTCATATATATTTTGAATATAAAAAGTAATTATATTTTGAAGACATAAATACCAATGTGTTTATTACAAAAAAATTTTAAAAAATCGAATTATAGAGATCCTATTTTTTAAGTTAAATTATATTATTCTTAAAATTTTAGAGACTACAATTAAAATTGATAAAGCTATAATTTTCATTATTTGGACATAATATCTTACCCATTTTAACTGATTTTGTACTTAATTTGAGGTATTAATTTCATAATTATCTTTTAGGTGCAAAAATCAAGGATTTAGTGAAGATTAAGTCAAGATCAAGGAAATTGAAGATTCAGCTGAAAATATGGAATAACATGTGCCAAAATCGAGGAAATTGATACCAAGCCAAATCCCCTGTGAGATATCTCCACCTCACAAATCAACTCCTCAATAGCAAATGGGTGATTATTCTCAAAATGGATAACTATTGGGGAGTATGAATATGGAGGGATGATCTTCATACTTTGACCTTATTTGACAATCAGCTAATTGCATTAGTTATTAACTGATTGATAACTGATTTGATCAGCGAATAACATCAGTTGTTTATTAAAAATGTTTGGTAAAATTAGTTGTTTAGTATTAACTATTTATGTATAAAATGACTTATGAGTACGTGACTTCAAAAATTTATAAGAACATGAACATTACATCTTAGTATTTCATTGAATATTCTTGTAAAAATTTAGATTTTCAATCATGAGAGTTAGTAATGTCATTAAGTAAAAAAAGAGAATTTATTAATACTAACACAATTTTCTTATTTATTAAGTAATTTATTTAAATTATATAATTTATAATTATTGTGTACATCTAAAAATATAAAATAATATCCATCAATATATTTTAGAAATAATGAACATTAAATACTTTGATATTTGTTGGTAAGGAGATGTAAGAGACGGTAACTATTACATGATTGGCACATTGTCACCTTCTCTAGGCAGCTTGTCTTTCTTGGAGACACTGCACATTACTGGAATGCAGCATATTAGCGGTCCAATTCCTGAAAGATTCTCAAAGTTGGTCCATCTCAAGGCATTAGTTTTGGAATACAATTTTCTTCAAGGAAACATTCATTTTGGTTTATCAAATCTTTCCAATCTTGTTACCCTTCTTTGGTGAGGGCACAATTGTCAGGCTAACAAATTTAATTAGCTGGTGCAGTAAAAATACTCCTTTTTAGAGCTTTTTGATCCTTAACTGGTTGAGTTGAATAAGCCAACTCGTCAATTGTTAACCAAACAAAAGCTCAAACAATTAAGTCTACACAGGAAATATTTATTTTTTGATTTGATGAGATTTTCTTATATTTAGATTTATTTTAATGGAATTTGTTTCCCATTTTAGCCTACGGTTTTACCGTCCTTTTTTCATATAAACATAAGTACCTTTCATTAGTTTAGGCATCTTTTAGTTTTTCATAATTTTCATAATCTTCTCTTTATTTAATTGTTTTTGTTTCAGGTCGAGAGTCATTAAAATCTTTGTTCTAGTCAAAATTATTAATTTTTGATTCAATAAAATTGTGAGAATTGTTCTTCAATTGTTTTTGCTCTTCTTCAATGTTTGAATATTTTCGATATTCTTAAGATTTTATTTGATTTAAATATTGACGTCTTATTTCTATCAAATAAATGCTTTTATTTGAATTTTTAAACTCATTCATGTTTATCATATCCAATAAAGTAGAAATCAATGCATTCGGTGAAATTAAATCATCATAATTGTATTTATGAAAATAATCATTTCATCTTAAATAATTCAATTTGAGCATTATTTGGCGAAAATGATAGCTCTTTTAATTTTTAAAGATGCTTACAATCTAAATCCTAAGAGCTGATTTAAGATTGATTGATAAACAAGATTTATTTGTAGAGCAATTCTCATCTAAATTACGATCGAGGAAAAGAAGAGTATGAGAACTTATTAATACTCGTAACCATTTCATTTGAGAAGGACATTTATATTTCTAGAGGAGGGCAGAAGCTTCAAGATGAGTATGTCCTGGATTTTCGGATTTATTCTCCACGATCAGCAACACAAAACGAGAGTTTCGCTCGTTATAGGACTTGACCAAACATCTCACGACACGAGCTGATGATAGCCATGCAGCACCTGAATGAAAGTCAGTACCATTCCATTATGGACAAGTTTTGTTGTTCATATGTCAAAAGGCAGGTAAGGAATAGAATATCAAGTCCTGAGATCAGCTTATGATTCACTTTTATAAAACGAAGTTTCCAAGGCTATGCCCCTTTTGTTTTGGTGGACATGTCTTGGTTATGGCAGGCCCTGACTTAGGATAAGAATAGTGTGTTGTGCGAAATGGTTATCTTTTCTATTCTAGACAGTTCGTAAAAGGGGAAGTGATCCTCTATCTCATTTATTATATACCTACTCTATTCTATTAAATCTCAACCATCTATTTACATGGACAATAAATGAGACAGTGGATTTGAAAGCTGTAAGAGAAGGTGGAGGACGAGAGCCTCTGCATGACTGATCGCTTTTTGGTTGGGGCAGGGGCTTGGATTAGCCTTGCACTCGTTCTCGTTATTGGCTGATTTTTGGTCAAGCTTTCACAATGTTCTTTGACAAGGGGCTTTCCCTAGGATTGAAGGACATTTATATTTCCATTCGATGGTCAATTAAATGGAATTAAAATTGAGATATATCTTAGTTAGAATTTTTCTCATCATTTTCTCTATATTATAATTTTTGCAATTGTCTTATTTTCGATTATTAAATCATTCAATCACAAAACTCCTCTTTTTATTTACTATTCTAAAATTTCAAATTATATAACTAGTCACTGTAGATTTCGACCTTACTTTCTATTTTTTCAAAATTAAAGTTTTTAAGAGTAAGATATTATTTTTGTTAGTTTCGACATCTACCAAAAATTCATACATGGTACAAATAAAATATGCAATATGTACGTGACAAAAATGGTATTTGATGTGATTTATCCCGTTAATTATATGGACTGAAAATTTAATGTCAAAATGAAAGTTGAAATATTTTATCATCATTTTTTTAATTCAGACTAATATTACAAAAATAAATAAAACTTATAATCTTTGTAATTAAACCTTAATTATATAATATTGTCTTCAATTTGACATTTAACAATAAAGTACTTTCATATGTTAATTCTAATTTATTGTCTGCGATCAAATTTAACTTGAAATTGTAAAGTATTTTTTATACGTTGACTTTTTTCGCATGCCAACAATTTTACGAATGCTGTATTAGATTTAGTACTAGATTAGATTCGATACAGTACTATAGCGATATTGATCAACACTGGATACTGTTTCAGATAATTTTGAAATTTATAAAATAGTCTCTATTTTTTTAATTTGCAAAATAATCCTTTAATATTGTACTGTATAATTTAAAACAATCTTGTCTCAAAATATCATAATAATAAAATTTAAAATAATAGCAATTTATTTATTTTTCTTAATATTATTTCCATATATTCTACATATAAATAATAACTACAATCAATATGAAATAGGTTATTTTATCATTATAGAAATATAAAATTAAAAACAATACAAAATATTTAAAATATTATAATTTTATCAGATAATAAATAGTAATTGCATCAATATATAAAATAAAAAGAATATTATTTATCAATAATAAAATGTAATTTCTATCCTAATATTTAATTTTTAACAATAAAAAATATTTTTATCTTAATATGTAATTATTATTAATAATAAAATATTGTTATATTTATATTAACAATTTTAAACAAAAACACAAAAATTTGATGACTATTAATTTTCACTTTCATACACTTTTAATTTCTTTGTAGAAAAACTATAACTACTACTTACTTTATGAATTTAAATATTATAATATTAACAATAAAAAGAGATGATAAAAATAAAGAGAGGAAGAAGAAGGTAGCAGTAGCACAGTTGGGTTGGGGTGGAGTTTTTAAAATATTTTCATTTTTTAAAAAAATGCCCATGGTTTTTAAAATTTTTTTGTTACTGGCTAATATATGACTTTTTTTTTATAACTCAAGTTTCAAGCTTTGTCCGACTAATTCTGGGACTTATGAATCACTTACTCAGATTCATAAATAGTTAAATTCAGATTTAATCCTAGACATTATTAAGAGTACCCGCTCTAAAGGATGAGCCGCCATAGGGGAGATTATATCACCTTAAATAATGGTTACTCCTTCTCATTCTCAGGTTCGAACTTACAACCTCCACTATAATCCTCTTCTCTTTTTTACCACTAAAATATCGCATGAGCTTAAATAATGGTTACTCCTTCTCAGGTTCGAACTTACAACCTCCACTATAATCCTCTTCTCTTTTTTACCACTAAAATATCGCATGAGGGTCTGGTATTTTAAATACCGACAACACCGGCTGGTACTAGATAAAATAAGCTGATATTTAAATTCAGTACTTAAATATTCTATTTTGCACTATTTTTCGGCTAATACAATAAATACCGCCCGGTTACCGGCCTGCACGAAATTCGTTACCGTGCATGCTAAAGCAAAGCTTCCCGAAAATCATGCCGTGCCTTAATCGATTTTAATAAAAAGGAGACCCTAAAGAAGCTTTCAGAATACCAAAATTGACATGAGAAGCGAATCCTTGGCAAATCCTAGGGTTTAAAAATCATATTGACAAAGGCAAAAAGTTACCTGAACTTTCTAAACGTTAATTTTTACCTATTTTATCAAATATATTAATAAAATATAAATATTTTGCATTAAAATATCAGTCACATATTTTAAATTAAATTATTTAATTTTAAAATCTAAATAATTAATTAAAATTTTAAAATTATACAGTAAAAATTAGTAAAATTATAGCTTCATTAGCGTAATTTTTTCCTTAAATTTTCTTACATATGTGATAAGGCTTTTAGGAGAGTCACGTATGAGGGTGGAGAGCCTAAAGTCATTATAAATTTCACACTAATTTTTTATTAAATCTATGTAGGATCCAAGTCCCATATCTTACAATTGGATTAAACTGTAACATTCATACCCCCATAAGGACTAACGTCCTAATTGGTCATGACCATATTGATCACGACTGACACTTTTAGGTTATCACTCTATGGGCCATTACTCTGAGATCCTTGTTGATCATAGTCACATTCCACGTTGGTCACGACCACTACTCCGTGGGTCACCACTCTAAGATCGACTCTAACACTAATTAATAAAAACTTTAAGAGAGTCACATTCTAAAAGTTAGCTTATAAAGATAAAAAGCTCAAAATTTTTATAAAATTTACACCAATTTTATATTTAATTGATATAAAATCCAAATCTCATTCCTTACGATAGGATAAAACCGTTCCTACACGTGAAATTAATGAAATGGATATTTCAACGTGAAATTTAATCTAATCTATTAGAATATCTAGCGGCGGAGTATGCACGTGACCAACGGACGGGCCGCCTATGTTGACCACGGGAAGAACTTCCATGTATCCTCTGTATTTAAATTACTTGTGAAAGGCACTTCCAGGTAGGTCAAAATTGCTAGACGCCATGCAATGTATATATATATATATATATATGTCATTGCATGCATCCACTTGATCATAAATAAGTTATATATATATATATGTATGTCATTGCATGCATCCACTTGATCATAAATAAGCAGCTGAAGTGAGAACACAAATTAAATACATCATAGATATAAACAACCTTTTCCGAACACAAAGACCAGATCAGGAAGAGAGAGAGAAGAGAGAGAGAGAGAAGAGAGAGAGAGATGGAGACTATGAAGAGGAGGGCTGAGGAAGAAGAAATGGTGATAATTGGAGGAGGCATTGCAGGTTTAGCAACTGCTCTTGCTATGAAGAGAATTGGGATTAGGGCTTTGGTCTTGGAGAGATCAGATTGTCTAAGAACTTCTGGAGCAGCTTTAAGTCTCTTCCCAAATGCTTGGATCGCACTGGATGCTCTTGGTGTCTCTCACAAACTCACTTCTGTTTATGCACCTGTGTCAAAGTAAGCAGACTACTTCATTCCTCCTTCCCTCACACCTAGGATTGATTTTCAGATTAGAATTGGGCATGGGCCGGGTTTCTGGTGACGCTTGGTTTGTTCAAAACCTTGATCGACTTCTGAGTTAGGCTATATGAGACAAACTCAATCGAATTTTAGACCCAACTCAAGTCCTGTTTCCTCGTCTCTCCTAAAACCCATCTCCCCTTTTGCTATTCTACACCTAAAGTCTCTTTCACTTGTGTAAGAAATTGGACAAAATGTTTAATATTTGACTCGTTCAGTTTATAGGTATAGTCCACTGATGATAACTTTTTATTTTATGGTAGGGGTTATGTAACCAACGTGGCAACTGGAGCTATTCAAGAAGTAACCTCGAACGGAAACAG
>JAOSBN010000177.1:37124638-37137979 GCA_027563595.1 Erythroxylum suave | reverse complement strand
GGCGGCAAGCCTCGCGACGGAGAGGGAGACGGCAGCTGGAGCTGGGGGAGACGGAGATCGCCAGATCGGAGACGGAGAAGAGAGCAGTTACAGACGAAGATGATAATCGACTGAGGGGAGGCGTGTTTTTTGAAGTTTCCATTCAGTGAAACGACGTCGTTTTCTTTAAAGAAAAACGAAAGAAAAACGACGTCGTTTCACTGAATGGGAAAGTGCTCATTTATGTCTTAAAAACGACGTCGTTTTACTTTAAAGCAAAACGACGTCGTTTCATAGAAGCGCAGACATTTTATGACGCATAAAATGACGCCGTTTTGTTTGGGCGGGTCACGGGCCAACCGCTGGGCCGGCCCGCGGTTCGGCCCGCCCACACAGTCGATGGGTCGTGGGCCATTTCGGCCCGCGCCCTCTTGACCCGTGGCTCGGCCCGTCATTCAACGGGCCATTTTTTCTCAGCCCATGGGTCGGTCAACTCGGGCCAAACGCGTTGACTTTGGGCCGGGTCGGGTCGGGTCGGGCCAAAATTGACATTCCTATGTCTTAATATGTTTTGAATCAAATCTTATTGAAGTGCCTAATAATACTTGGTGGTTAGATTCTGGTACAACTACTCATATGTCACATGTTAAACAAGGATTCCTTTTAATCCAAACCATAAATGAAACTGAAAAGTTCTTATATATAGGGAACAGAATGAAGGCACGGATAAAGAATATTACGATGTACAGATTGAACTTAGACACTGGGTGTTACTTGGATCTAGAAAAGTGTCTGTATGTTTTTGAATGTGCTAGAAATTTATTTTTTGTTGCAAAGTTGGATGTTGTAGGATTTCAATTTAAGATTGGAAACGGTGTTTTTTCATTGTATAAACACAAGTACTATTATGTTTATAGTACCTTAATTGATTGTTTATATCGTTTCAATCTTGATGTTGATTTTGTTGAATCTTTGTTTCATGTTAACCATGTTATAGGAACTAAATGTAGTGCACAAAATGAATGTTCTACTTTTTTGTGGCATAAAAGATTATGTCATATATCTAAGGAGATGATACAAAGGTTAGTGAAAAATGAAATCTTACCTCCATTGGATTTTGTTGACTGGGATATATGTGTGGATTGCATTAAAAGCAAGCAAACCATACATATATCAAAGCAGCTAACCATAAGAAGTAATGAATTACTAAAATTAATACACACTAACATCTGTGATCCTTTCGATGTTCCTTCTTGGGGTGTCGAAAAGTATTTCATTATCTTTATTGATGACTTCTCACAATATGATTATATTTATCTACTACATGAAAAATCTCAATCTGTGGACATCCTAGAGATTTTTGTTAACGAGGTAGAAAGGCAGTTAGATAAAAAAGTAAAGGTAGTGAGGTCTGATAGAAGTGATGAATATTACAGAAAATTTGTTGAAAGTGGACAATGTCTAGGTCCATTTGCAAAGTTTTTTGCAAAGGTATATGTGCGCAATACAGAATTCCTGGTACACTGCAACAAAACAGTGTAGCTGAAAGGTAGACTCGTATTCTTATAGATATGGTTAAGAGTATGTTAAGCTATAGTACTGTGCTATTATCATTGTGGATGCATGCATTAAAGACCGCTGCATATCTGCTTAGTAAGATTCCTAGTAAAGCAGTTCCTATGACACCTTATGAACTACAGATAGGAAGGAAACTTAGTTTATAACACCTTCATATTTGGGGTTGTTCGGTAGAAGTAAGGTTGTATAATCCACATGAAAAGAAGCTTGATAAGAGAACTGTTAGTGGTTTTTTCATAGGATATCCTGAAAAGTTAATGTAACATCCCGTGTTAGGGGTTAGAATATTGAGAAATTTCAATGCTTTAGAATATTGAGGAATTTCAGTGCACTTTATCCTTTGCATAATTGAGTTTTCACTTATATCTGCATATGCAATTTTGGACACATACAAATAATTGTATATGCATTCATTGACATTTTTCCGCGTATAAGTGATTTTTTTTTAGTGATTAAAGTATGAATGTTGGATTAAATGTGTTACAAATTTATTTGGTGATAATAGTTGTTATTTCGAAATTTTGGTGAATTGTCTTGGATTATTAAATTGGTGTGTATTATTATTAATTCCGCATTTTTGGAGACATTTAGGATATTTTGGAAATTTATTGAAAATTTGAGGTATTTTAGATTAAGACAAAAAAATAAAGAAATAAGAGACAAATCATTAGTTGACAAATAGATAAATTATAGAGTGACAAGTGGCATTTTATTAAGAAGCCACCTAAGTTTTAAGTTATGTTTGAAAAAGGAAAATTTGATGCATTTGGTCTCTTCCTTTAGGTTCTTTTAACACCGAACATCACCTTCTCAATCACACTCTTTATTTTTGTCTCCACTGAAATCCTCCACCATTAAACTTCATTTGATGCTCACCCATTGAACTTGTGCTTGTTAATGTTATTGGCTCATCCATCACCAAAAACACTTATAAACCTTCAGTCAATTGCTTATTTCACTCTTCTTTCCTTTGCTGCATCCACTGAAACTCTCATTTGCTCTCCTAAGTTCTGGAAATTTTGTTGAAGAGAGAAGAGAGAGAAAGAAGCTTAGTCAAGTAAGTTTATTCTGGTTTTAATGTTTGTAACTGCATGCATGCATAATTGGTATACATTTTCATGCTTATGGATTATGGCATGCACGAACGGTGTTGATGCAAGTGTGGGTGTTGAAGGAAAAAGTAGATTCGGAGATGTGTATAACTTGGTGAAAGTTTGAAGTGAGTTGGAGTTTGAGATATGCAGAATTTTACTGAACATGCGTCTGTCTTTAGAGTATAACTTGACCTGTAAATATCCAAATTAGATAGAGTTTGATTTAGAGTAAATTAGAGACATAGAGATACATTTTTCATGAAGGAATCAAATTCAAATTATGTCCTTAAGAGTCTGGAATATTGGCTTGAATTTGAAATTTGTGTTCTGTCAGAGTGTGAAAATAGTATGTGGGTTTTTTATTATAACTTGAATGATACTTAACAAAATTGCATAAAATTAGCTTCATTAGAAACTTAAGACTTAAAGGAACAATTTTTCAGAAGAGTGTTTTGCCTAAATCCTTCATATTCTTTGTCAAAATGACCACGAAAGATTGACCCAAAGGTCTGTTTTGGGAAGAGTTGGAAGAAGTTGGAATAAAAGGTAGTGCATGATGTTGTTTGACAGTTTTGAACATCCTTCATTCTTTTAGTTATAACTTCTTCTCCTGACATCAAATCCACATGGGAATTGAATCAATGGACTCTTAATACATTAATCTTAATCTCCACCAAAAATTAGAACTTTCTGAAATGGATTGATTAAATAATTCAAGTTGAAAATATGACTGTACTGAAATATGATAACTGGGATGGTTTTACTAAACATACTTTAGTATTCTGATTATATTTTGATCTTTAGTTTTCCAAAAGGAGTGATTCTTATTTTGAATTAAATTAGAGTCATAAATCTACAAATTTTATGAAGAGATTAAATTATAATTCTACCTTTAAGAATTTCATAATCTGATTTGAATTTGGGATAAGAATTCTGTTGAAGCTTAAGAACAGTATGATATCTTTTGAGTATAAATTTCAGTATACTAAACCAAATTAGATGAACTTGGTGTCATTGAAAACCTAAGACAAAGAGGGACAAGATTAAGGATAAGAAACTGGGAATTTGTCATGAACATGCATCATAGCTATTTAGTATACATGAATGTGCATAATTGAATTCATAATTGTGTACAATAGTGATATGTGTTTGTATTAAATATTTTAAAGGAACCCATAGAGCGACTGATTCCAAATATTGCTGGGGCTTCAGGGCAATAAGCAATAAGGGAGCTAAGTAAGTAATTTAGATGGTCTTTTTTTGTAAGAAATTTGTTAAGTAAGTTTTGATAGTTTAGCTTTGACTGTTTTTCTTGCTATTGATTTGGATCATTGAATGATTTGCAAAGCTGTAAGAATGTGATATGCTTGAATCCATGGTATGAAAACATTGATTGATATGTGTTTTGAATTTCAGACATTTATGTTTTTTTGAATATGTTAAGTCCTAGTTGTGAGTAAATAAGCATGCCTATAAGGGTTTGTAGTTGCTCCTATGGCACTTTGATGCCGAGACTTCGGTCTCTCCTGAACACTTCGGTGTTAAGACTTTAGTCTCTCTTGGACACTTCGGTGTTAAGACTTCAATCTCTCCTGGACACTTCAGTGTCGAAACTTCGATCTCTTCTGGATAAGTCCCGTTACCCGCTTCTGTAAATGGATTAGCAGTTATCTAGTTTTTTAATTCTGATATATGTTTGATTATGACATAAGCATTATTGTGTTCTGATTCTGAAGGGTTTATACCCTCTTGTGATATTCAGTTCTGTTAATTATAAAGTTTATTCTAAAATACAGTATGTCTGATTTATTGTTTAATGCATGTATATGATGTTATATGATTCAGTTTGATAAGTTGTCAGTTTATCCATATACTAGTTATTACTCGCTAAACTATACGTTTAGCATGGTGGATTTGCCCCGTATAGGTTCAGAGCGAGGATTATAAAGGCTGGGATGAGTCAACCGTATTAGCCAATGAAGTCTGAGTCTTATTTTGTCAAAAATGTATATTTTTTAAGTTTATTTTGGCTTGAATATAAAGTTTATAGTTTTGAATTATTGTAAACTTTTTGTAATAACTATTATCAGTTTGTGGAACAAAGTTGTATTAAGTTCAATGTTATATGATGTATGTTTGTTCTGAATTGCTTCCAATGGAAGATTTTTGAATGGTATGTTTTCGTAAAATGTTTTGGTTTGTTTATGCTGTTTTGTGTGGCATCCACATATCCTCTCAGGGGGTATTTAGGCGTTTACATTATTTTGGTATCAGAACATGGTTTAGGCGATTATGGTTTAACTATTGCTTCTATTTGAGTGTACAAGTTGTGTTTTGGCCTAAAGCGGTGTCCCATATTTTGTCTATAGAATTAACGATAGAAGGATCTCATGATGCTATTGATGAAGTTGCTGAGAGTAATCAATCGGAGCAAACTCGTCCAGTAATATTTGGACCCTCTGGGGTCAATCGAGGTGAAGCTGAGGTGCCACCTCCTCCTCCAACTTAGGGAGAGGCTTAGATTAAGCTGTCTCAGGATATGATGACATTGTTACATCGTATGACTGCACCCAAGGCTCCAATTGATCAGCTGCAGAAGTATGGAGTGGAGGAATTTACTGGGACATCTCTGGAGGAATCTGAGACAGTTGAATTCTAGATAGAGAAGGTGAAGAGGGTGTTGGATGAGATCAGTTGTCCAGCAAAGCAAATGGTGCACTTTGCTGTCTCCGTTCTACAGGGAGCAGCTTATGATTGGTGGAAGTTCGTTATGGGAAGTCCTTAGCTACTGATGCCTCTGACTTGGAATTTCTTTACCCAAGAGTTCCAAGCAAAATATATTACGGAGACTTACAAAAAGGATAAGTGGAGGCAATTTTTGAGTCTGAAACAAAGAAACTTATCGGTCGTTGAGTATGATCGAGACTTTAACCAACTCAGTAACTATACCCCTAAATCTGTACTTACTAAAGAGTTCCGATGTCATCAGTTCGAGGATGGATTGCATGATTTCATCAAGGAGCATCTGACGACATTTACTTTGTTGCAGCAAGTGACTTACCATCAGCTAGTACAGGCTACACCTCGGGTAAACGAAGTCGGGAAGGTACTTCCTCTGCATCGGAAGTTACTTAGAGATTTGTGACTTGGGGAAGGCGACAAAACTTTCCTATATCGGCTGTCTCTGGTAGGGATTCCTCTAGGGGCCGAGGTTCTAGTGCCTCGGAGTACCCTCATTGCTCTGTTCATCATTGGGGTGTCTGTTGGAGAGCTACAGGTGCATGTTTCCGCTGTGGCAGCACTGAGCATATGATAGCAAATTGTCCTTTGAGACAGTCTAAGATACCACAAGCCAGTAGAGAGGTCTCCCATGCATCTATTGGGAACAGAGGACGAGGTAGAGGTCGGGGAGGATATAATCAAAACAGGACTAATCTGAGTTCTCACTTAGAAACTGTAAATCAACCAGTTGTGCCTTTTGCTTCGGATCAAGCATATGCATTCTCACTTAGAAACTGTAAATCAACCAGTTGTGCCTTTTGCTTCGGATCAAGCATATGCATTGAAAGCTATGGAGGATTAAGATGCACCAGATGTTATTGCTGGTATTGTTTCTCTCTTTAATTCTTCAATGCATGCATTGATTGACCCTGGATCTACTCATTCGTATATCTGTGTTGGAGAAATGTTTGATATGAAGGGTCTATAGATCAGTTAGAATATGACATGCATGTGACCAATCCTCTGGGTAATAGTGTGTCAGTTAATAAGATGTATAGGAACTATCCTATTATGATCCAAGGAAATAATTATGTAGCAAATCTGATCAGATTACCTTTTTATGAATTTGATTTGATTCTGGGTATGGATTGGCTATCTAAGCATCGGGCAGTAATTGATTGTAATACTAAGACAGTTATGTTTAGGAGACCCGATCAGTCTGAGATAGTATTACATGGCATTCACACTAGTTATTTAACTAATGTGGTATCTGCTATGAAAGCTTAGAAGCTTCTCAGGAAGGGATGTGAAGCATATCTAGCTTTTGTAATTGATTCTAAAAAGGACGTTGGTAAATTGCTAGATATTCCAGTGGTGAATGAGTTTCCAGAGGAATTGCCTAGACTCCCTCCTGAAAGGGATGTGGAGTTATCTATTGAAGTTATGCCTGACACCTATATCTAAAGCACCGTACAGAATGGCTCTTACTAAACTAAAGGAATTGAAGGTGCAGTTACAAGAGCTTCTGGATAAAGGGTTTATTCGATTCAGTGTGTCACCGTGGGGAGCATCGGTGTTGTTTGTTAAGAAGAAGGATGGCACACTACGGATGTGCATCGATTATACAATTGGATAGAGTCACAGTGAAGAATAAGTATCCATTGCCAAGGATTGAAGACTTATTTGATCAGTTGAAAGATGCAGGAGTGTTTTCAAAGATAGATTTACGATTGACGTACTATCAGCTTTGGGTAAAGGATGTGGATGTACTGAAGACTGCATTTAGGATTTGTTATGGACACTATGAATTCTTAGTAATGCCATTCGGGTTAACTAATACTCTAGTAGCAATACTCTAGTAGCAATAATGCCATTCGGGTTAACTAATGCTCCAGTAGCAGTTATGGATCTGATGAATAGTGTTCAGACCTTATTTGGACCAGTTTGTTGTGGTGTTTATAGATGATATCCTGGTTTATTCTAAGAATAAACAAGACCATACTAAACATCTCCAAATTGTATTACAGACCATGCCGGAAAAACATTTGTATGCTAAGCTGAGTAAGTGTGATTTCTGGCTTCAGGAGATATCATTTCTAGGGTTTGTTGTCTCTTCTAAGGGAATTAGAATTGATCTTAGTAAGATAGAAGCAATTGTTAATTAGAAGCCACCACGGAATGTAAATAAAGTGAGAAGTTTTCTGGGTCTAGCTGGTTATTACCGTTGGTTTGTTAAGGGGTTCTCAGTGATAGCATCCCCTTTAACTAAACTATTACGGAAAGGAGTGAAGTATGAATGGTCTGATAGATGTCAAAGTAGTGTTAACCAACTGAAAAGTATGCTTACCAAGGCTCCTGTATTGGTCCAACCTATTTCTTGTAAGAAGTATGTTTTGTTTAGTGATGCATCTGAAATTGTTTTGGGTTGTTTTTTGATGCAGGAAGGAAAGGTAGTTGCTTATGCCTCTAGGCAACTAAAAACTCATGAATAGAATTATCCTACTCATGATCTGGAACTTGCAGCAATAGTGTTTGTTTTAAAAATCTGGCGACATTATCTGTATAGTGATAAATATAGAATTTTCATGAATCATAAGAGTCTGAAGTACTTGCTTACCCAGAAAGAACCCAATATGAGATAACGACGTTGGTTGGAACTGTTCAAGGACTATGATTGTATTATGGATTATCATTCGGGTAAGACTAATGATGTGGCAGATGCCTTGAGTCGGAAGACCATTTCAACATTATCACTTAAGCAGAGCGAATGGGAATTTGTATTTGATGGAGCTTTAATTGCTCAGTTGAAAGCAAGGCCTGTCTTAAGACAAGAAATTTGTGATGCTCAAAGAGTTGATGATAAGTTACAACAACTTATCTTGGCTACTCAGGAAGGTAATCAGTCTGATTTTTCTGTGAAAGGAGATGGTGAATTGTATTATAAAGATCAGTTATGTGTGCCAGCTAATGATGAATTGAAGAAAAAGTTGTTATTTGAGGCTCATAATACAATCTTTACTATGCATCCTAGGGGAAACAAGATGCATCAGGATCTGAAGCAGTATTAATGGTGGTCAATTATGAAACGGGATGTTGTGGATTATGTAACAAAATGTCTAACATGCCAGCAGGTTAAAGCTGAGCACTAGGTTCCATTCGGTTTGTTACATCCTATTTCTATTTCTCAGTGAAAATGGGATAACATTATCATGGATTTTGTCACTGAATTTCCTCTCACTCAAAGGAAGCATGATGCGGTATGGGTGATTGTGGATAAGTTTACCAAATCCGCTCATTTTTTGCTTGTTCGTCCTGACTATTCTTTAGATAAACTCGCGGATTTATATGTGAATGAGATAGTGAAATCGCATGGAGTACCATTGACGATCATTTCTAATCGTGATCCTCAATTTACTTCGACATTCTAGAAAAGTTTATAGAAAGCATTGGGCACTCAAGTTAAGTTTAGTACTTCTTTCCATCCCCAAACAGAAGGACAATCTAAACGAGTTATACAAATATTGGAAGATATGTTGCGTGGTTGTGTGTTAGAGTTTCCTGGGAGTTGGGATAATTATCTGACTCTAATGGAGTTTGCTTACAACAACAGTTATCAGACGAGCATTAGCATGGTGCCTTATGAAGCGTTGTATGGTAGGAAGTGTAGAACTCCTATATGTTGGACCAAATTGAGTGAAAACAAGATTATCGGGCTTGAAATTGTGAAAGACGCTGAAGAAAAGATTCAGATTATTCAACAAAGGTTGAAAGCTGCTAGTGATAGGCAGAAGTCCTATGCTAACCTAAAAAGGAGAGATATTGTGTATCAGGTAGGCGATAAGGTGTTCATGAAAGTGTCACCATGGAAGAATGTACTTCGATTTGGTAAGAAGGGTAAACTTAATCCACGATACATTGACCCTTATGAAATTCTTAAAAGAGTTGAACCAGTAGCTTTTCAGTTGGCTCTTCCTGAAGAAATGGTCAAGTCACATGATGTGTTCCACGTTTCTATGCTAAGAAGATATCGGTCTGATGTGACACATAAAATTCCAGTGCAAGAAATTCAGATACATCCAGATTTGTCGTATGAAGAAGGGCCAGTTTCTATATTAGCCCGAGAAGTCAGGCAACTTAGGAATAAGCAAATCCCTTTGGTAAAAGTACTCTGGCAACACCATGGACTTGAAGAAACAACATGGGAACCAGAAGAAACCATGAAAGCTTAGTATCCGCAAATATTCATATCAGGTATGAATTTTGAGGATGAAATTTTCTTAAAGAGGGAAGAATTGTAACACCCTGTGTTAGGGGTTAGAATATTGAGAAATTTCAATGCACTTTATGCTTTGCATAATTGAGTTTTCACTTATATGTACATATGCAATTTTGGACACATACAAATAATTGTACATGTATTCATTGACATTTTTTGGGTATAAGTGATATTTTTTTAGTGATTAAAGTATGAATATTGGATTAAATGTGTTACAAATTTATTTGGTGATAATAGTTGTTATTTTAGAATTTTGGTGAATTATGGATTAATTATCTTGGATTATTAAATTGGTGTGTATTATTATTAATTTCGCATTTTTGGCGACATTTAGGATATTTTGGAAATTTATTGAAAATTTGAGGTATTTTAGATTAAGACAAAAGAAAAAGAAATAAGAGACAAATCATTTGTTGACAAATGGATAAATTATGAAGTAACATACGACATTTTATTAAGAAGCCACCTAAGTTTAAGTTATGTTTGAAAAAGGAAAATTTGATGCATTTAGTCTCTTCCTCTGGGTTCGTTCAACACCGAACATCACCTTCTCAAACACACTCTTTATTTTTGTCTCCACCGAAATCCTCCACCATTAAACTTCATTTGATGCTCACCCATTGAACTTGTGCTTGTTAATGTTATTGGCTCATCCATCACCAAAAACACTTATAAACCTTCAGTCAATTTCTTATTTCACTCTTCTTTCCTTTGCTGCATCCACTGAAACTCTCATTTTCTCTCCTAAGTTCTGGAAATTTTGTTAAAGAGAGAAGAGAGAGAAAGAAGCTTAGTCAAGTAAGTTTATTAAGGTTTTAATGTTTGTAACTACATGCATGCGTAATTGGTATAAATTTTCATGCTTGTGGTTTATGGCATGCATGAATGGTGTTGATGCAAGTGTGGGTGTTGAAGGAAGAAGTAGATTCGGAGATGTGTATAACTTGGTGAAAGTTTGAAGTGAGCTGGAGTTTGAGATATGTAGAATTTTACTGAACATGTGTCTATCTTTAGAGTATAACTTGACCTGTAAATATCCAAATTAGATCGAGTTTGATTTAAAGTAAATTAGAGACATAGAGATATATTTTTCATGAAGGAATCAAATTCGAATTATGTCCTTAAAAGTCTAAAAAATTGGCTTGAATTTGAAATTTGTGTTCTGTTAGAGTGTGAAAATAGTCTGTGGGTCTTTTTTTTTATTATAACTTGAATGATACTGAAAAAAATTCCATGAAATTTGCTTCATTAGAAACTTAAGACTTAAAGGAACAATTTTTCAGTAGAGTGTTGTGCCTAAATCCTTCATATTCCTTGTCAAAATAACCACAAAAGATTGACCCGAAGGTCTATTTTGGGAAGAGCTGGAAGAAGTTGGAATAAAAGGTAGTGCACGATGTTGTTTGATAGTTTTGAACATCCTTCATTCTTCTGGTTATAACTTCTTTTCCTGACATTCAATTGACATGGAAATTAAACCAATGGACTCTTAAGGCATTAATCTTAATCTCCACCAAAAATTAGAACTTTCTGAAATGGATTGATTAAAGAATTTAAGTTGGAAATATGACTGTACTGAAGTATGATAACTGGGATGGTTTTACTGAACATACTTCAGTATTCTGATTATATTTGGATCTGTAATTTTCCAGATGGAGTGATTCTTGTTTTGAATTAAATTAGAGTCATAAGGCTACAAATTGTATGAAGAGATTAAATTCTAATTCTGCATTTAAGAATTTTAGAATCTGATTTGAATTTGGGATAAGAATTCTGTTGAAGCTTAAGAATAGTCTAAGATCTTTTGAGTATAAATTTCAGTATACTAAACCAAATTGAATGAACTTGGTGTCATTGAAAACCTAAGACAAAGAGGAACAACTTTCTAGAAGGAAGTATTACCTAATTACCTAACCTTCTTGATGAGAATAGTTGAGCAAAGTGGACCCGAAAGTTGGTTGTGAAATAAATCTGGATTGAGGAATTGAGTATGGTTTCACTTGATTAATTATGTGACAAGATTAAGGATAAGAAACTAGGAATTTGTCATGAACATGCATCATACATATTCAGTATACATGAATGTGCATAATTGAATTCATAATTGTGCACAATAGTGATATGTGTTTGTATTAAATATTTTAAAGGAACCCATAGAGCAACTGATTCTAGATATTACCAGGACTTCGAGGTAATAAGCAACAAAGGAGCTAAGTAAGTAATTTAGATGGTCAATTTTTTTTTGTAAGAAATTCATTAAGTAAATTTTGATAGTTTAGCTTTGACTGCTTTTCTTGCTATTGATTTGGATCATTGAACGATTTGCAAAGCTGTAAGAAATGTAATATGCTTGAATCCATGGTATGAAAACATTGATTGATATGTGTTTTGAATTTCAGCCATTTCTATTTTTTTGAATCTGTTAAGTCCTAGTTGTGGGTAATTAGGTATGCCTAGAAGGGTCGACAACTACTCATGTGGCACTTCGATGCCGAGACTTCAGTCTCTCCTGGACACTTCAGTGTCGAAACTTCGATCTCTTCGGTATAAGTCCCATTACCCGCTTTTGTAAATGGATTAGCAGTTATCTAGTTTTGTAATTCTGATATATGTTTGATTATGACATAAGCATTATTGTGTTTTGATTCTGAAGGGTTTATACCCTCTCGTGATATTCAGTTCTGTTAATTATAAAATATGTTTTGAAATACACTATGTCTGATTTATTGTTTAATGCATATATATGCTGTTACATGATTCAGTATGATAAGTTGTAAGTTTATCCATATTCTAGTTATTACTCACTAAGCTATATCCTCAGCATGATGGATTTACCCTGTGTAGGTTCAAAGCAAGGATTATAAAGGCTAGGACGAGTCAAACTCATTGGCCAATGAAGTCTAAGTCTTATTTTGTCAAAAATGTATATATTTTTAAGTTTATTTTGGCTTATATATAAAGTGTATGGTTCTGAATTATTGTAAACTTTTTGTAATAACTATTATCGGCTTTTGGAACAATGTTGTATTAAGTTCAATGTTATATGATGTATGTTTGTTCTGAATTGCTTCTAATGGAAGATTGTTGAATGGTATGTTTCCGTAAAATGTTTTGGTTTGTTTATACTGTCTTGTACGACATCCACATACACTACAAGAAAATTCAACATTAGCGGCGGAATTTTTCTGACGGAACAAAAACTGCCGCTATTTATCGACGAAAATGTCTTAGTCGTCGGTAAAACTGATGCATTTGCGACGGAATGAGTCAACTATTAGAAAAGAATATTTCACGTAATATTTGCGACGGACTATAGTGATTACAGCGAAATAACCGTCGATAAAAATGCGCAAAACGTTCGCGCAATTTTTTAGCTACGGATAAAAACCGACGGACCGGCTACGGTCAGCATATTTACCGACAGAAACAAGATTATCGTCGATGAATTAGAAAATCTGAAAGACGAAAACCGTATTATCGACGGTCGAAATAATACTGTCGGTAAATATGAACATAACCAACCAGTTTACCGACCGAAATGATCTTTCCGTCGGTGAGTTGGTAAATATCACCAATGGACATATTCATTCCGTCGGTAAAGGTCCAGTCAGCGGTGGAAATTATTCCAGAAGACATGCTTTACCGACGGAATTGGGATTCCGTCGGTAGTTGAGTTTTTCACAAAACGTTGTA
>JAOSBN010000177.1:37108692-37118987 GCA_027563595.1 Erythroxylum suave | reverse complement strand
AGGTATTTCAAGTTTTCAATCTTTAATTATTTAAGTGAATAAATAAAAATATTTCTTTTTTATTAGAATGGAAATGCTTTCCAATTTTTCTAATATAAAAATAAACTGCACAAAGGAGAAAAAGTATATATATAAACCCTCTCTAAGGAGAAAATTGGGTTTCTCTTACAATTTATTATTTTGAGGACTTTAAGGTAATAGGTTTGTGATTCAATGAAAGACTATGACATTTTAGGAGAGTTCAAAGAATGACACCAAGAATGTTTTAAGACTTGAGACTTGACTCATTTTTCATAAAGATTGAATATTCTTCTTTTCCTTTTAAGAAGCATTCCAATGTTAGTAACTTTTGGGAAAAGTTATAATCAAAGTGTTTAATCATAAAAATGCTTTTTTCATTTAAATTTTCAATTTTTTCTCACTCTAACTGCCATGCTTCCATCTCAATATCAGCTGATAATGATATTTTCTGGTCATAATTCCATCTCTATATCAGCTGATAATGATATTTTCCGGCCAACCATCCGATACAGTACATACCGACCGGTACCAATTTATATAGTTTGGGCCTATCCTAAGTAGAAACTGGAACTAACTTTGAAAGTAAACCAGCCCTTGTTTCTGAACAGGATCTGTTTGACTGCACATGGTATGATTATTCAACTTGGGAGCTTCCAAGCAAAATCATAGAATTCACTCATTCAGGAATTGCAGTAGGGATTCCTGGTCAACCAAAGATCTAAATGAAGCTAAAATCGAGAGAAATAGCATTAATCATGAAGGAAAGCATCAGATTAAACAGGAAATTATTTCTAAAATTGCATAATTATCTTCAAATTAGGTACATAGATCGAAGACCGTGTCCAGACACAAACAATGAAACAAGAGTACATGAACAAAGAAGTGGTCTGAGACACTTATATTCATTCCCCACATTATGGAGGGAATAATTTATGATAGTAATGCTCTTTCTTAGAAATACAGACTCACATAATGTGAAGACAAAACCCCTAAAAAACCAACAGGAAATTTAATTAAAGAATTAATGAAAAACCCCTGTAAAACCAAAAAAAATAAAAATAAAATAAAAACCCATGTGTCATTCTCCTCCAACCCATAGTATCTACATCTCCAAACTACAGCTTTTTCTTCCCCATCAAAAATTCACCTGGCCTGGCCATGAACGATATCACATTCATTTCACAGTAGTGTTACATTCACATATACCGAAGAACACTCGGCTGCAACTTCATTGCAACTGAAACACCATTTTATGACTTTATTCACCGTGTCTTAGTCACAGTTTAATCCACATACTTCCAAGATCGGTCCGTCTCTCGACACAAATGGGTTTATTCTAACCCACAGAAGTGTTAAGATTGAAGCCAGCAGGATGGACCAGACCAATATGATGGTTGGCATTCTATCTTGCTTCCCAAGAAGACCCTTGAGGAATGGATATAGGTGCATAATGACCCAGAATGCGAAGAATAGCCTACCGAATAGAGGACCCCATGAATCGTAACCATTGTTGATCGCATCTGAGACGCCAACTACGACTCCCACTATGTTTATGATCAACAAAGTCATGGGTGGGATTAACAACGAAGTCCACTTGAATATGTAAAGCTCTGAGAACGCCCCGTCGTCTGCTGCTTTTGATGTCACGGTGAAGTTTGTGTTAACACCAGCCAAAACCTTGAGTAAACCCTGGAATAGAGCGAATAGATGTGATGACACGCCTCCAATCACCCAAAACTGCTCATTTCTCCACCAGTCATCTATACCAACACCACCCCACTGCATTTCAAGGATACCAGTTGCAGCTATGGAAATGAAGAGCGCCATGAACAGAATACTTGCGTAGTTGCTAATCTGTACAATGTCAAGGTCAAGTGTCCTCAGATGCAGAAATGAGATTCATAGCTAGTTCAGTACATCAAATGAAATCAAGTGACTGAACAACCTAGCTCATATATATAAACTTACCTTATTGAACTAAACAACCTCGAGATGATCAATAGTAAGCTATAATAAATGGCATCAATATAAAAGTCACAGAAACAGTACTTGAATCCCTTCTACCGACAATCAATTTTCACATCTACTAAGAATGAATTAAACAAAAGCTCTAAAGCAGTACAATATTAAAAAGTTGAGGTAGAAACAACCATATGACTGAGAGAGTTACCTCAGGAACAATGAATTTTCCAGTCAGAAGGCAAATTGCAGGAAGGGTGCAATAAACAAGCAAGGGAATGGATGTCCAAGGGTACACGACCGAGTTTATATACGAAAATCGTTCCAACCATTTCAATCCCCCACCATAACCATACCAAATAGGGCAATGTCTGCTCAAGAAAATCTCAACAGAACCAAGGGCCCAACGAAGAACCTGATGTAGACGATCTGAGAGGTTTATAGGAGCTGAACCCTTGAATGCAGGCCTCTTAGGTATGCAGTATACAGATCGCCATCCATGAGAGTGCATCTTGAATCCCGTCAGAATATCCTCCGTCACGGATCCATATATCCAGCCAACCTGATTTGATTTTAGAATTTAGAATGTGAAAAGGAACATTTTATACCATAAGTAAAACTCGGCCAATTACTTTCTCTAAAATTTTGTTTCTCTTTTTAACTTACTTCCTTTCCCCATTCAGTCTTATCTTCATAACCACAGCTTATAACTTGGATAGCTTCTCTAAGAAGTGATGCAGGGCTAGCATCATGAGGAACCCCGCCATTCTCCAAAAGAGAAGAGGCCACGAACACTGGAGACTGCCCAAACTTTTTCTCCAATTTTTCTAGGGAGGTTTCAGCTGACTTCACATTAGTTGACCCTGCAATTGCAACCCCAAAAAATTTGTTTCTAGCTTTTCAAGATCTAGAATGCAAAAGCAACACAAAACTCAAAGAGCAGGAAGTTAAAGCCATACCTTCAATTCCCTCCTCAATATTTTCTAGAGCATGTATCTGTTTTGATGTTTCCCTATTCTTTGACTTTTTCTTGTCCTTTTTGTCCTTATTTGCCTTTGACCTTTTGTTCTTCCGAGATCCACAGCAAAGGCAGCACCATTTAGGCCAACAGTTGCAGGTCTTGCCTGGAGGTTTCTTTGTGACAGGTGCATCATAGCCATAAAGTGCTTGCCTTCGGAAAACACATCCAGTTCCAACATAAATTGGTCCTTGCAATCCATCTAATCCTTTCATGTTGATCTGTCACAACTTATGATTATTAGCTTTCTTTATGGGATGGGAAAAGGAGAATCAAAGAAAAATGAAATAAAACAACACAATTCAAATCTACATACATCGAAAAATACAACATTCCTATTTGAATATCTATCGTGACGATCAATGCCATCAAATCTCTGAGGAAACTGCACATAGCAAATTTTCTTTCCTGATTGTGGATCCATCATGAAACACATAGCTTCTCTAAGTGCTTTGCTGTTGTTGATGTAATGATCACAATCAACATTCAGAAGATAAGGAGCATTTGACAGAACTGCAGAGACTCGAACCTACAAAAACCAAAAATTGTGAGAAAGCTATTCAAGCATAGGCCAGTTTCCTGTTATTGGAAAGATATTAAGCAGGGTTAGAAAGTAATTCAGCAGTAATGTAAGATTTTAATCCATACCAAAGCATTCATTGCACCAGCCTTTTTATGATGTTCAAATCCTGGTCTCTTTTCACGAGAAACATAAATCAGACGAGGTAACTCATTTCCTTCTACATCACGAACACCACTATGACCAAGAAAGACCTGCAAAGCAAGATTTCTATCATTGCTTCTATCAAACGAAAACACCCAAGAATTTATCAAAAAGAACTGTCAACTTGCTAACAAAAGTAGACCAAGTAGCTTAATCTCATAATTATGGCTTTCAGTTATTATCAGACTGGCAAACTGATTTAGGAAACCAATAAATAAACAGTTGTTAAAATTATCATCAGGTGCCCAATGTCATTAGCATTAATTCATAAGGCACTTATAATCGAAGGCCTATACAACTTTCACTTCTAAAATTATATTAAAATGATAACAGATGGTGGATGAATGTACAATGAAACACCATCTCACCTGAATCATGCCAGGATGATCGCGTACACTGTTCCCAGGCCACGGAGTTCCATCTTGCATTGTCCAGCCATCTTCTGGGACCTTTTGTGCAGTAGCAACCAATCCATTTATTTTGACTTTAAATTCTTCATAATCTCTCTGGGGTCAACATCACATTGTAAGGAAAGAGCAATTTTGCACAACGATAAAAAATTATTTAAGTGAAATGTCACCAAATTAGATAGTCTCGAAAGAACATCCACTTGCGGCAGATTTGAGCCAGATAGAATCTAAAATCAATCATGACAACAGGAAATAACAAACCTTCATAGCCCGCCTTTCCCTGACAAAAGCAGGATGTACTTTATTCTTTAAGTAGTCCATCTTCTGAGAAAAATACCACTCAGGGGCCCGTGGCTCAATATTAAACTTTTTACAGAAAGGGACCCATTTCCGAGCAAATTCAGACGTCTCAGAGAGTGCTTCAAATGTAAGCATGGCAGCACCATCATCCGAAACATAGCATGCTACTTTGTCCACAGGATAATCAACCGCAAGAATTGACAGAACAGTATTTGCAGTGATTAGCGGAGGTTCTTTCATGGGGTCAACTGTACTTACAAAAATGTCCACACTGGCTAATTCAGAAGGTTTACCTTCTTTTTCATACCTGAACATAAAGGAAAAGTTATAAAACATCATAAACCTAATCATGAAAACAGAAACTAGAAAATTAAAGTGTGATGGAAAAGAACCAAGACAGACAGAAACATGCTTCCTTTGACATTGCAAACAGGAACATACCTCAACGATAACCGATCAAGGTAAGTCTCTCGTTCTATGGGGTACCACTTCGGAAACTGATCAAGAAGCCATGATATCGCAAACCATATTTCACAAATCACGGATGTCAGCCACAAGCCATATGCATTGTTAACAGGGTGGAGAATTCTATAGTGAAGGAACAAGCCAAGAATGACAAGACGAAGAATGATTAACATTCTGTACGGATTAATCTTGCTTGAAGGAATGGGTAATTTTCTTGAAAGTGGTTGCCTGCCTTCATCCATCCTAAGAAAATACATCAAAAAAGCCGGTAAGTAGCTAACAACTCGAGCACATAAAATAAATTTGACTGTTTGTACAATTGATAGATTCCAAATGCTGTCAGGGTTTCAAACAGCATATAAAAATCCAAGGTTTCAATGAAAACCAGCTATGTTTTGTTATAAAGTACTCTCAAGAAGGTTGAATAAAGTTCAAATGATTTTATTACGGGTTCATAGAGCAAAAAACAATGCACTTCAATTCATACTAAATGCTTTGAAACCAACCTCAGATTCACTCAGGCCAAGAGAGATGCCCATCAAGATGTCAAACAATATGTCTAACAACTAGCAGGAATGCATATACATGCTCAAAGAAAACCACATATCTTAAAGCATCAAGCCTCAATGGTACTCTAGACAAGAATGCCCAAGTCTCTTTCATATTGAAGTTGTTTTACTACACAGAACACGGAAATCAAGGCAAATATATAAAATGACAGGAAACTACAAGAGACATAATGGACCAAGAAACTCCTAAGAATAATAAAGTGGAAATGAATTCATCAATTACTTACATAGGCATATCAGGATCATCCAGCTCATCCCCATCAAACTTGCCACCGTCATTTCGCCCTTCATGCTTAACCACCTGAAGTTTGTCATTTTGTCTCTTCTTCCAATCTTCCATTCGATCCTTCCACGCCACACTTCCATACCCATATACTGCTATGTCTTTCTTAGGAACCATAGGTCTGGGTTGCACTACAACAATCAGAGCAATGAACCCGTCATTAAAAGAGACTAAGAGAATGACTTGAAAAGCACAACTGTTGCACATATAATCAACAAATGGCTTACATGGTACAGATGGATCAGAATAAGGCATCGGATGAACTCTGTTTCCATGACCCATTAGCGGGGGAACAATGAGAGCATGGCGATCAGAAGAAATCTCGACATCCTAACACAAAAGCAAAAGACCATATTTAATGTCCTTGTACCACTTACACAAATATTTCACTTATCCACCAATCTATATTAAATTGCAAGTACCTCCTCTCCATAAGTTAAAAGTGGAATTTTGGAGCTAGGAGGGGAAGATTCAAGTTCCGAGTTCACTGGAATTCCACCAGTGTTAAGACGTGCAGAAAGCATAGCTTCTGCAACTTGCTCCGGCCCCATGCCGTCTAGCCCATAATCAAACTCATGTTCCAAATCATCAATGTCATCTTCTTCCTCGTCACCTTCAACCCTAGGACTACCTGCAATTTACATCAACAATAAGTGGCATTCGAAAGGGCTCAATGTCCAAGTAAAAACAAGCACATAAAGGAGAGTGCAAAATTATCCAACCTTTGAGGCGCTTATATCTGGTTTTGCACTGTGGACAAGCTTGATTTCCTTCTCTTCTCTCATATTCATAGCATGGCCTGCACACAGGGAAAGCACATTCGTTGCAGGCAACAAAAAGCTCTCCATCCACTGTAATCTCAATCTCATCCCCACATATCTGACAAACTTGGCCACTTAACTCTTTAACTGACTTGATCTGTATAGAGCCCAAATACCACAAAATGATTGTTGTTAGCACCGTAGTGGCAAAAAAATTAAAAGAAAAGAAGCCAGAAAAAGAAACAATATTGTATTTTCCAGAAAGTTTTGCTGCTTATTCTGCAAAGGAAATGGATAAACAAATACCAAACTCAAGTTGGCGTACATCAACCATTTGCATGACACAAGGCTACAATTCTAGTAGACTGAAAAATCTAAAGTAAATTCTCTTCCACATATCACCATGAATATGTTCCAAAGACACATTTTGAAGATGCACACTAACTGAACAGACTGTTAAAGTAGCTGAATACGCTGGTTGTTTATGCTCATGCGAAAGCAAAACTTAGTATTGCAATGCACTTCAGATCAATATACTGTCTACAGATCTAGAAAAGCAAGGACAAGGCAGATGTCTCGGACATTAGCTCGCAGAATGCCCACTCCATCCAATATACAGCTATTGTTTTGCAGAAAATCCAAAAAAATGCTACCAATTTCCAAAATTACAGGAGATTTCTTCAGAAATTGCACTAAACTTTGAAGTTTGAATGAGAATATCTTGATTTCCTCAATCACAGCAAACAACTACGAATGAGGAATCAGAAGACCTCAAATCTTAATGGATCATGCCTGACACCGAATAACGAACAAAAGGTAATTTCATGCAAGTAATTCTCCAGAAAAGGGAACATTTTTACAAGATAAGCACACCAAAGAAAGTTTACTAAATAAATAAAAAAAGCACAGATCAGAAACCAACAAATCACAGAAGAAAAGGTCCCTAAAAACATCAAACTGCAAAGAAAAAAACTAAACCACAGCAACTAAATACTGGCATTTCCCAGATCTCAAAACAGCAAAACGAGCAAGAGGTTTCCCCGGAAAATCCAAAGAAAAGAGACTGAAAATACACAGAGTTTAAGCGCATCTTACTCTCGCATTCTCATCAGCATTAATGAGCACAAACTCATTCCTGTTATGAGACCCAGCAATAAGCCGACCACCGGTATTCATGACTAGCTCGGAAACCAAACCCACCTCTCCAAATCCAGAGAAACAAGTCTAAGAACCGAGTCCTCAAACGAGTCAACTCGGTCAGAACAGACCAATTACGCGTTCCACAACCCCAAAACCCACTCAAAAACACAGTCTTTCACATAAACAAAACCAAACTCAAAACAACACACACCCAATACAGACGTATTAGCTATCTGGAAACCTCTATCTTTCAACAAACCAAAGCAAACCCTCTTCACTCCTCACAAATCCCTTCTTTCCACAAGTCCCCAAGAAGTGAAGATGGGTGACATTGACCACCCCTTTTTAGAGAGAGAAAGTAGCAATGTGGTTGGGAGGCGTAAGAGAGAAGAAGACAGACAGATCAGAAGATGCAAGAGACAGACAGGGTCTACGTTAGTAAATGTAATGTAATGTGTAATAAAAAAACACAAAAACAAAAAAAAGCGGTTAATGAAAAATGGCGGGCCCCAGAATGTGATGGTGGCGCTCTGGTCTGGCCTGGCCTGTGCCACCACCTTAGAGATAGAGAGAGAAGCTTTGTACTAACCAGCACTAATGTGGTTGGGTTTATAGCTTTGTAATTTGTAGAGAATTTCAATTTTTACTGAAATTTTGAGTTAGATTTGTTGGAGTAGGTAGGTCGCCGTCGGTGTGTAAAAGTTGGGTTTTGATTCATTTTTTGTGGTTGCTGTTTAGTTTTTTCTGTTAAATGCCATGAAGCGTTAAGCTAAATTTAAGTCTGTTTTTTTACATTTAGTTTTTAGTCCTTTACTTTTATCTTTTTTACATCTTGATCCTTTTTTACTCTCATATATCATTAGTTTTTCAAAAAATAATAATATTTTGAGAGTCGACTATTCCAATAATTAGGGAATAAGACTTTGTATTATTAGAACTCTACGTATCTCACGTATAGACGAATTTTTTATTGGGTTATTATTGCTGTTGTTGTATATTTTTTTTTTCAAACTTCTTTGTTATTGTTCATTTTAATTTAAGTTTTTATTGATATATTATTAAAATTGTATTAGAAATTTAACAAAATTTTTAATTTTCATAAAATTTATATATATTTATAAATTTATAAATGATATATTAAAACTAATAATTATATATTAAAATATTTAAAATATTAGAATAGAGTATTTACTAATTAAAAATAAGTTTATGTGTTACTGAATCTTTCCAAATATTACGAGTCAACATAATTTTTACAGGGAATTATAGTTGATATTGTAATATAATATTAAGAGTGTTTATTATATTTTTATTTACATAGTAAGTATGAGTATTGACTATTGAGAGAAGGGGTATTTGATAAATGGAGAAAGTACAGGGTGTAAAAAAAACATAATGATGAAAAGTGAAGGAAAAGCGCGTTGTTACAGATATTGTTACGTCTGCGCCGCGTGAAGAGATCCTAATTCTCAGCTCTCTCTCTCTGTTTTTATTTATTAAAAACATAATAATTATTTTAAATAATAAATTAAAAACCCAAATATATGCTTTTTTTTTCTATCTAGTATTGTACGGACATTTTTTATAAATTTGACTGTTTGGGACTATTGACTAACTCACCGTAGACTGTACCCTGCCCCTGTGCGGAGACTGTACTCTTGTATGCCTTTTTAATGGGATAATTCCGACAAATTTTCTGATTTAATTATTTTATTTTATTAAATTTTATTTATATATTTAAACAAAATTTACATAAATATATAAATTTAATGAAATATATTAGTAAAATTAAAATCGAAATAGAATATCTGATCCAAGAATAAATTGAGCCTCTTCCATTATTATAATCCTACAAAATTTAGCATCTTTTAAAAAATAAAATTATTACTCTTTTCATTTTTTATTTATATATATATATATATATATATATATATAATAAAATGACAATACCCAATAAAAATTCAACTGAGACATGAGATCTAAAGATATTTAGTAATAAGTAATATTAACCTTAAAGTAAAGAGGTTGTTTTCAAATTAAAGCAATACTTTTGTTATCTGCTCTTGATTTGACAAACCAGGAACTGTCGGTTGCATTTTGGGTTTTTGTGGAAAATCAATTTTATATAAATATTTCCTTATTTTTACTATATTTAAATTAAGTTAAATAATTATCTTTGTTTTATGGGTTGCCAATAATAAAAACGGTCCTTTTAATATTAAGTACATAATTCATAAATTATTTTAAATTTAATTATCAAAAGAAATAATTCTAACATGAAAAATGACAATAATCTTTTATATTAAAAATACATTTATTATATATTATCATTTCTTTCATTAATTATCGCATCTTTATATAAACATTTATTTACTTTTATTATATTTAATATAAAATATCAGAGTTTAAGATTAAATATTTAATTTATAAATCATTATATATTCAATTTTATCTTGTATTGTTAATCATTATCAACATATTTTTATATATTTAATTATAAGTATTTATTAACATTTTCTATTATTATCAATTTACAGTCTTTTTGGAAATGATTTCTTTACCATATTGAGGTAACCTGTATGTTATTTGACCTCCCAAATTAAAAATATATTTAATAATTACTCCTTTTTTAAATATAAATGAAT
>JAOSBN010000177.1:37082656-37094452 GCA_027563595.1 Erythroxylum suave | reverse complement strand
CTTTCGAGAGAGTCTGAACTTGGTTCCACAAAGTTGACGATAATCAGAAGAAAAGCTATGGAAACCAGGTGATGATTCATTTTCTTTTCTGTTTCAAGTACAGGACTCTGAGTTGATATAGAAACTCATGTCAGCGCGCTATATATAGAACTGCCGACCTAGTTAAGAGTTTCCAGGTAAACTTTATTAATCTTTATAATCATATCACGAGAAATATATGAATCATTTTAGAAAACAAGAATAATTATCACATGATCTCTTTTAGGTTACAGCCGGTTAAATTTAGTGCATGACAAGACGAAGCTTAAGTTTTGCCGCAAAAGAGTCTTACGTTGCCAATTATCTAATTGTCAGAAGCAAAAGGAACTACTAGGAAGATTCCAAACTAGTTGGAGCTCTGAATTGAACAATTCAAACAATATGCTACGCAGGGGTCTTCCGTTGTCAATTATCTAATTGTCAGAAGCATAAGGGACTTCTAGGAAGACTCCAAACTAATTGGAACTCCGAATTGAACAATTTAAACAATATGCAACACGAGATAGCGTTCGTATGACTGTAATAAGATATTGGATGCAATTCATGAGTTTTCCAACAGTTTGATATCTACAGGACCTGATCTCCAAGCACGTTGAAAATTTGTCTTAAGAGTGAAAAAATTAGATTGGATTTCAGTGAATTAATATAAAATTAAAAATATTATATCTCAACTTAATATATATATATATAATTCTTCTTGCTAAATAATTTTAATAATTGATACTTATTCATAATTGTCCAAAAATAGTATTAAAATACAAATGTCATATTCATGCAAACATGAAATGGTATTGAGAACAAGAACTTATTTTGTCTAATGCCTCTCTTTAAAACCAAGATAGCACACTCATGTCCCTTTAATAGTTCAAACCTAGTGAAGATCCAAAAATGGAGGTTGGCAGATCTACTCTGTCGTCAGGGAGTTGGCCACATCGATCACAAACCGGTACTTGACATCAGACTTGGCAAGCCTGTCCATGGCTGTGTTGATTTGGTCCATTCTGATCACCTCAACATCTGCAGTGATATTATGCTTTGCACAGAAGTCCAGCATCTCCTGAGTTTCTTTCATTCCTCCTATGTTACTTCCACCAACAAGCTTTCTTCCTGTAAGAATAAGATTTAAGAAAAGGAGAACAGAATCACATTCAGAGGGGCATTACTGGAGAACTGTTCCTGTCAGAAATTATTCACAAAAATATCTGTATGAAAATAAATAATTTATGGTAACAAAAGTAAATACACAAATGTGTCATAATTAAAACACATTAAAAGATAATGAAATATACCATTCTAATTAATTTGATTTACTTATAAATAATAATCTTTTTCTTCTTTTAAGTATCAAGAAATAAATTCAAACATAAAAATAGAGTTTGTAAGAATCCAATCTTATCAGTTGTAAGATAACATTTATAACTTAAATTTAGTTCATGAAATGTATTATCAATTTTATTTTTATTCGTAATAATATTTTATGATATATTTATTTTTATTTTTATTTTAGTTGAATTCTGATCCTGTTCTATCCAATTACAAACCATTTTAAAATGAAACATCAAAAATGCTTAGTTGCATTGACACAAAAGGGACAAAGCTGAGCTGTAGAGTTTTGGGTTGAGTGCAATATTTTCTATATCTACATCTTTTATTCTTCATACTCATTCTACAGTATCTTGAAAATAGTCACTTTACTAGTTAAGGGTAAGGCTACGAACTACTGAACCTTTTCAAATCCCGTGTGTTAGCAAAATTTCTACTGGTGTTGTTATTATTTTTGTATTCATTCTACAGTGTAAGAGGCTGTCAGGATTTTGGTTCTACACTATTGCTATGAAACAAAATGCAGCTTACCCAGTGTTAAAGGAAAAATTGGAAGTTCCAAGGGTTTATCTGGCAAGCCCACCATAACCAGTTTCCCATTCACCTTCAACAGACTGAGAAGTGGAGGCAGGGCATGAACTGCAGATACCGTGTCAATGATGAAGTCCATAGTACCAATAGCTGCCTGCACATTCATAGCAGAAACTCTGTAATATTTCACTAGATAATTCCAACCTGGGTTTATAAAGCTCTTCAGGAAAATATGTCCAAATCTCAAGCTTTGATGGTGCATACCTTCATTTTCTCAGGATCTTTGCTAACAATGAACGAATCAGCTCCAAGCCTATTAATGGCTTCACTTTCCTTTCCAGGTGATGAACTAATCACTGAAACTTTGAGTCCAAAGGCCTTGGCAATTTTGACAGCAATATGACCAAGGCCACCAAGTCCTACTACTCCCAAATGTTTGCCTGGCTCTGTTAGTCCATAGTATTTCATTGGACTGTAAACTGTGATTCCAGCACACAACAATGGTGCACCAGAATCTGCAGGCAAGCTATCAGGAAAGCATAAAACGAATCGTTGGTGGGTTACAATCATATTAGAGTATCCACCATAGGTTTTTGTTCCATCGTGAGATAGTGAGTTGTAGGTAAATGTAACTTGAGGGCAGTAATTCTCCACATCCTGTTCACAGCATTCACATGACTTGCAGGAGTCCACTATCACCCCAACACCAACACGATCACCAACTTTGAATCTCTTCACATTGTTTCCAGTTTTTGTCACAACGCCTACTATTTCATGCCTGAAGAAGAAAATCACAAAGTTCCAGTGCAGATTTCTTTACATCCATTGCCATGATGAACATTTTAATATCTTCTATACTATCCGAGGCCTGCCTAGATGTGATTGTAGAGGGAAACTATTTTGAAGGAACATGATTCAATACAACAACTAGTTATAACAATACAAGATTCCAAGAGATCCTATATGTAAAACTTATGAAATAGGAGATTCAACTGGACATATAACTCTAAGTATGACTTGATACAAACTTATATTTATCAGATGAATCAATGCAGCAATGTTAGGGGTAAGTTTTAAACAGAGCTCCGTACCCTGGAACAAGTGGGTAGAAGGTGTAACCCCATTCATTCCTAGCAGAATGCAAATCTGAATGGCAAACTCCACAGTAAAGGATCTTTACAGTAACATCATCATCCCCGTTTTCCCTGTCACCAAGAAAAGTAAGAGTTTGTCAATAATACCAACATTGATGTTTTAACAAGTCTTGATAGATTAGGAAAGAATTGTTAAGTTGACTTGTCAATAGGAACTTGGTGATCTACTTGTCTTGTCGATCTCACTTGAACATCAAAAAGCTCTTTGAATAGTGATCCAGTAGAAAAAGTATCATTCCTTCATATCTCAACTTGATGATGAAGATGGAGGAACCGAAAAGGAAAAAATGGAAAGGATCTCATCCACCAAATATAGTTTTCTTGTTACCACCTTCATGGAAAACAGAGCAAGCACATTACATTGGTCCCCCACTTTTTCCCCATCAAATTTGTTCCTTTCTGTCCAACTGAATTTGGAAACTTCTTTAGGAATTAAATTACGCAGAAGATGTTTGGATGATAATTTTCTCAATCCAAAACAGGAGAAGTATCCATTGGAACTCAGGGAAGAGCTTAACTTACCAAACTAAACTCAATACATAAAGAAAAATGTCCTATGTGCTTCTTGCTTTTTGCATGAGATCGATCTATGAACATGGTGACCCACCAAAACGAAAATACCAAAAAAAAGTAAAATCCTCGCAAGGCATGGAAGTACGCAGTTTCCTTCAAAACTTGGGAGTATTCTTTTTCTATCGAAGGTCACTATTCATTTTACACGCAAAATCAGTGCAAAATTGTCGTGAAAAGATGTAAACTTTAAAAGAAAAAGATGACCCATGTCTCTCAAAACTCTTAAGCCAACAATCAAACACAGAGAGATCATCATAAAACCATGGAAATGGAAAAAAATAAAAAGCCTGGTTGAATAATTTAACCTTCGAGAGAAATGAAAAGGTGAAAGAGTCCCGGACTTATCTCTGGCAGCCCAACCAAAAGTTTTTTGAGGGTGTTCTTCTTCCGGTGATTTTCCCATTTTTGTTTCTCTCAATCCCTTTCAACACGCTTCACACTCACTCTTCCTTGGGTCACAAAACCAACCTTTTTATATGTACAATCTGCAGATCAGAGGACCACTGAACCAGAGCAGTAATTATCATCAACCAACACCTTATCTTGGACTTTATTACCTTACCCTTCATAAAAAAACACGTATCAAAATCAAATATTGATTGTTCTGAAGTTATTTCCTTTAGCAGATTTAGAATTTATGGTAATTACAGGGATTTCTTTGCAGAGTGACAGAAGACCAGAGCAAGTCAAACCACAATAGGGTACTCAGAATCATGTGCATCAATTGCCATATGTCATTTTTGTTAAATTCAGATCAGAGTTTTGCAATTAATGAGGGGTAAGTTCAAGAATGTGGTTGAAAGCTCTAATGGAGGTCTGGTCACCCACCTTGGCGGTGGTAGCCTGGTAGGTTTGAGCACGTAAATGCTCAGACTTTCAAACTTTCACGCCTCATTACTGCCATTGTCTTGGAGATACGAGTCTCGTAGGGTCCAAGTACTTTCTATTGATGGAATTTTTATTGCATGAATATACATATATGTAATTAGAAAACTATAATTAGTTAAAATTAGTAAAATTCAATAATAAAAATAATGATTAAAAAACAACTAATTCGGCCAATTCAAGGCTTTGGCCAATTCAACCGTAAAAGTCTTGAATTATCTCACTTTTTAGTTTGATTTTCAACTTTTTAGTTTTGATTCACTTTATTAATTCTTGTTGTTAAAGACCAATATATTTATTAATTAATCAGTCAATTTTTATAAATTAATAAGTTATTATAAACTAAAATAAATCAATTAATTTTCATTTACCAATTTTTAATTAAACTTCAAATTTTTTTATAGATAAAAAAATCTCTTTTAATCTTATTTTAAATTCTTTAATTTTATTTAGTTTTTAAATTCTAGTTTAATACTTAAATTTTTTAAACATTAAATCTCTTGTCTTACCAGTTTAACTTAACTTCCGATCTTTAAATCAAAATCTAAGTTTAACAAAAGAACTGAGTCTCACTTTAAATCAAAATCTCAATGCAAAAAATAAAATTAACTTAAGATTGATTTTAAAAATTGAAAATTTTGGTAAAAATCTAATTCTAAATATAAATATATGTTTGAGTTAAATTTAATTTAAAATAATAAAAAAAATTTCAAAAAATAATTTTTAAAATTTTAAATATTATTGATTTTTTTTTAAATTTAGACTCGATCTTAAACTTTAAGAGCTCTAACATGAGGCGGCCCATTTTCATAAGCACAAATAGGAAACCTAATAATAATAATATTATTATAGTCTTATTATAAATATTTAATAATGAATTATTCTTATTATGACGAGTTATATGAAATTCATACTTCAATTTCTAATTTTAGATATTTAAAGATAGACTCAATGGATTATTTGTATAGCATCTATAGAATAAGAGCCTCGTCAGTCTCGGAATGGACCATATGATGATTGTGTTCATAAAGTAAGATTAGTTTGTTTACATTTATCGTTTCATAACTAAATTTATTGAGCCTTCAAATTATACATTGTAATTAGGTTTGTCAATGGACCAGGCCAGACTAGGGGCGGGCTGAAATGAGTCAGCTTGTGACTCAAGCTATGGCCCGAAGAGTTACAGGCAGGCCAGGACAACCCAATCAGTCATTTTTATTTTTTAAAAAACTAAAAAAAAATTATTTTTAAAGTAACAGACGGGTCACAAGCTAAGCTAAACTCAAACCAGGCCATTTTTTACATTAATAATAAGCATCCTTTTTGTACAACTAAAAAAATAGTAACCCGTAATTGTTATTTTTGCATGGGCACATTCTTTATATTTTATTAAATAAGCATACACCTTTTTTATTAATTTTTTACAGTCGAGTGTTAGTTCTTTAACATATTTTATCCCCAAAAAAATAACAAAAGAGTGTTTTTATTTAATAAAATATCTTTAAAATATTAAATTATATACTTTTTTTTCAAAATTGAGTCAAAGTTCATATCTTTTACCCTAATCCTAACTAGATATTAGTAATTATAAATCGGATATATCCTCTCAACAGTACAATTGTAAGAATTGCATGCGTCTGTATTCACCAAAATTTTGGAACCATTCTCTTAAAGTTCCATTCTGAATGCAAATTCTGTAACAGCTACCAAAAATTGGAACCCAATTGCCCCCTCCTCCTCAACCACAACCTAACTAAAGCCTCATTTAATATAAAGGTTTGGTACCACCATTCCTAACCAATGCACACACTTGCTCTAAGTTACTAAAATATATGTAGAGCCCCTCCTCTCAAAACAACCTGAAATCTCTACTTTGAAAAGATTTTTTTTTCCCCAAGTATTTATAATCAGGAGGAAAAATTAGAGAAGGGCTGTTTCTCCTCAAAATGAAAAGCAATACCAAATGGTAAGAAAATGGGAGTTAAGCAGCATTCTTTGCTTGGTCTCACCCTTAAGACCATGGCTATTAATGATTTAATGTCACTAATTACGTGATTACTGTGTCAAAAAAGGTTAACAAAAAATCACCAATGCCTTCCCTGAGAACCACCACCACCACCACCACTACCACCACCACTACCTTTGTTCCTTGCAAAGAAGGTGTTCTTTGGTTTTGGTAGCTCATGAATGTCCATGACTTGAATTGTTCTTTGCTTTTTGGCTTTCAGAGGCAAGAACACAAGACACAAAAACACACAGCAATTCAGTACATGACTTGAACAAATTAATCAAACAAAACAGGTCAAAGCTTATATATATCAAACCATTTTCAGCTTGTTTGTAGTTCTGCTGAAGCCTTTTCATAGCTGAGGCCAGTCTTTCAGAATCAAAGTTACTTTCTTTCTGCTGTTCTTTCTGTTTCTGCAAAAGACCATAAATGGCAAATGCCTAAGATCAAACGGATGTTTACCAAGTTAAAGTCCAAAATTCATATTTAGCATTACACTACTCAGAAATGATAATGCAAGGAAAAGGCTAAACCTTTTGTGTCAAATCTCCAACATCTCAGGAGCCAAATTAAAGAAACTCATCTGACACACTCAGTACCTGTATACTTTGAGGAACAGGAGCCGATGCATTAACTGATTGTTGGAAGGGTCTGTTTAGAGTGCCTTTAATAGGAACTGGTTTTGGCTTTCTTTCTGGTTCTGAATGATTTTTGTCTGAACCAGAACTTCCATCTAATAAAAAATTAATCAAGAACAGTAAAAGTAAATTGTTGGTTACTTTAAAAAACGAGAATGAAATGTATGATCAGACTCATCTTTAGATCTGAATCTGTACTCACTGTGAGGATTTGGAGAGTAAACAAAATCAGGAACCTGAAGGAAAAGGACAAGGAACAGGAACCTTAAATGGGAACAGAAAGACACAATTTTTCAACAACTTACTTCCAAATTCAAGTAAAGATTTTTCGTTCACCTGGTGATGTCCATTCTGGGGATTTTTCTGCAGAGGTGAGTCCCCATCAGCTGCAGAAACATTATGATTAACTTCCTCTTTTGGATTAAACCCTTCAAGTTTATCTTCATTTCACTTTGTTGGATTTTTTTCTCATAAAGGCAAAATGCTAACTGTTAAGTATTCAATATGATAATATTACCCATTAGAGCAGATGATGCATTTTCTCCTTGTGGATTCAACCTTACCCATTCATCCACAATTTCTTTCCATTTCCTAAATACCAGATAACAAATTAAGTTAGGAGGGAACTCCTCTACTGCTCCTTCAGAGAACCTACATTTAAAGTTTCCAGAAACAGAATAGGCAATAAAACGAAAGATATCTTCTTTTTTCTTTTTCATTTCTTGGTTCTTGAGGACCTGACAAGTTGCTTCACTAATCTCCTGACATCACTGGAGGGATACTTCCGTAAACGATTCACATGCCTACCAATATCAGTATCCTGAAATCGAACAACAGTTAGAAAAAGAAAAGTAGTATAAGAAATAAGAAAGCAAAGTACAGAGAAACAAGCAGAATGTTTGGTAACAGTTTCTTTGGTTACCTTGAGTTCGTGAAATGTTATATCCATATCTGCCAAATTCTGAAGCAAATCAACCACCGAATCTTCAGGCTGAAACCCACCAAAGCATTCAAACGTCAAAGCTGGAAAACCAAACCCAGAAGTCACAGCAAATTTACAAATCTAAAGACTGACACCAGACCAAGTTAGGATTATCGAGTAGTTGTTTGATGTCAAGAATCTTCTTTTGATTATCATCAAACAATCCTGCATAAGGATCCAACCCATCATCATCGTTATCACCATCATCACGATCACTATCATCTCCATGTGGTGTAGAAGGAGACTCGGCTTCTCTTCCTTTTCTTTCATGGTTGTTCACCTTCATTTCACGATCATTGCTGTTGATTTTTGCAGCTTCAACAACATCCCCAAAATCGCAGTTTCTACACTTCTTAGTCAAACTCGTGGCGTATAATCTCTCCACAATACTATCTCTTCGTTGCTTGAGCTCTCCACCATAATCCAAAGATGCCACAACAAGCGCTGTGTCAATGAAAGTCCACACGTCCACACCTGAACTCTCGAGAATCGATCGAAAATCATCTAAATCCATGATTTTTCGATCTGGGTCCAGAAATTTTTGTTAACCCAATACACAGTCTACAAGTATTTTACCAACGGACAACACTGCAGATTCTCAAAGCAGGTAGCTTTGATCAGATCTAACAGGATGTAAGTTTTGTACAGACAATCAATGAATCAGAATCTGACATCACAACCATGGTGAAGATAATGAGAATCAAATGCAACCAACCAATGAGAATATGAAGAAGTGAATTACAAAGCAGAACCCACCACCAGATCTGACTTTAAGAGGAAAAAAAAAGATCTTTCAATACCCACTCTCACAGTTTAGGATAAAAAAGAAAGCTTTTCATTTCCTCAAAACTCCATGGAGCCAAACAGACAACGCTTAGTGAAAAAAGCATGGAACTTGAGGACCCAAATACAATTAATAAAATTAGGGCATACATAAAACTTCTTAAGTAGTTGCTATTCTTTTTTTTGGTCTTTTTGTTTACTTCATGAGAAAATAAAATATATCTTTTTCTTATGCCAAATAGGAGGTTTCTTTTATTGTTATTGCTTTATGGTTAATAATTTAATAAAAGAAAATAGATTTATAAAGAAATTTTGGGATTGGTTCTTTCCTTTTCTTTTGCAATTCCTTCTACAAAAGAAAGTTTTGACCTTTAGTAGTTGAGGTAATGAAGAGTAACGGTCTAACGGAGGCTTGTTTGTGCCTGTAACATAGGTAGATTAGTTGCCTTTAAACTCCATCAAATCCTCAATTCCATTTTTTCTATTCTAACCCTATTCTATCCATATGTATACATATATAGAATCCATTTAAATGTGTAGATCAGATTTAACAAAACATGATGAGAACACTATGATCAGAACAAGAAATTTGATCTCATCTTAAACACTTATTACAATTAAGTATTAGAAAATTAACAAATAAATCTTACCTAAAATTTAATCATACCATTCAAAGTATATCTTGGAGTGAATAAAAAAAAAGTCTATAACTTTACTCAATTTTTAATACTAATTTTAACTTTAAAACTAAAACTTTTAATTTTTACAAAAATATTTCGACATTAAATTCTCCATTAACATTAATAACAATGTGATATGTCACATCATATTATTATCATTTTTGTCACCTTACTTTCAGGTAAGATAGTGGTACCATATATGATTTTTTTTTGGAAAACAGGAGAACTTGTAATATTATTTGTGAGAATAAGACTCAAACAGTACATCCGAAATATCAACCCACAATTGAAACCTGTCATGGCGGATAGAATCACGTGCCAGCAAATGGGCATACCTATTCTCTTGACGTCTAATCCAAAAAACTTTAATATCTGGCCTAACAAGAAGAAAGGCCCTACAGCCAGACACAATCAAACCAAAATCAAAATTGACCTCACTCATAGAGTTAATAGCCAAATATAAAGATTGACAATCTGTAAAAATATAACCAGGTTCAAGTAAAGAATCAGAGGCATAATGTAAACACTGCCTCAAAGCAAGAGTTTCCACAATCAGATGTTTATCACCACCTTCCTCAAAACCCGAAATAGTCAAGGAAAAATTGCCTTTAGCATCCTCAATAGCCAAGCCAAAGCCTACAAAGTCCATAGCTCGAATCACTGCACCATCAACATAAGCGAGCCAAGTAGCTTGATAATCAATATGGGCTGGTTGAACAGGAGCAACACCTGCATGTACTACTGTTGTTGCTGATGCCGTGTTTGATGACTTTCAATATTTAACTTATACACAACCAAATTAAATGACGGTTTAGAGCATATGTCAATTAAAAACTTAATTATTTCAATAAATGTTTAAAAACAAATTATATTTTCATTATATTTTTTATAAAAAGTTACACATAATCAATGTAATTTGGTAATTAAGATAACATTTAACATGTTAAAATTCAAGCACCTCATGTGAAGGAGATGCAAGTGTCTCCTAGGATCCTAACATGTTCACTTTAATTTTCCCAAAGGATGCCAAAGTGAATCCACATGTTCTTCAATCAATAGCACCCCAAGACTAAATCCAAGTCAAATCTTCATTTTGTTTCACATAGTTCCAATTAGATATAAACTATAAGGTTTTAGTGTCATCGGTTAAAGTGGAAAGTTACTATTTCCATAAAATGGTTAGCGGATCAAAATGGTAAAAGTTTAAATCACGAAAATAGTCTCTTAAAGACTCCGTACAATCGAACGAGAAGCCTTTTGCACTGAATTTTGTTATTAAAAATCATTGTAGAAAAAAAACACACTTTGTGATCTCCTAAATTTATCAAATTTATATTGATTTGTTTGTCTTTTAAAAGAAAATGAAAATTAATTTTAAATTTTAGCATAATTAAAATGATATTCAAAAAACCGAATTAAAAAAATGAAATTAATAGTGAAATGTAAGAAAACTACATTATTTGGTTTTATAGCATAATAATTATTCCCATTAGTCTTATGAAATGTAATGAATTTATGTATGCTTATTGCTTATTAGTAAAAAAGAAATAATAAATACATTAAAAGAATAAAAAGAGAAAACATGAAGAATGGATAAATCAACCCACTTGTGTAAAAGTGGGGTTAAGGTCAAACTTTTTCTTCCATTTATTCCTAAAAAAAAAAAGTAGTAATAATCTCGATAATCATGAAATTCTTGACAACAAACTCTAACAACTTTGCAAGTTGCAACTATGAAATATTAATTTCGGCCACATGCCATAACTGTAATAAAAAAAGTTGTTTTCCAAAATTAATTTTCAATTTAGATTCATATATTAAATATTTGCATAATCATTTTATTTTTATTTACAAATATTTCGATTTTTTAACTGGTTAGATAAATGATTTATATTACCATCATCAAATTATTTTAATTTCATTTTATTGCAAGAATTTAAGAGACTAATTTATTATGTTACACAAAATTTATAGTTTTGTTTTATTTTGGGAATTTGAGAGTAATTTATTATATTATGCAAATTAAATTAAGTGGTAGTCTCATAATATAATAAAAATTATTATTATTATTTAAAATTTAAAAATTTTATTATTCTTTATTAAATTGTAGAGACAGCCACATTTCATTTTCAATTGGATTATTAGATAGGGTCCATGGTTTGGAGATGCTTCATCTTTCTGGGTGGGACACTATGCAACG
>JAOSBN010000177.1:37071397-37082556 GCA_027563595.1 Erythroxylum suave | reverse complement strand
TCATTTTCAATTGGATTATTAGATAGGGTCCATGGTTTGGAGATGCTTCATCTTTCTGGGTGGGACACTATGCAACGGTCAAAATTTGCAACTGTAGCATATTCTACTTTATCTAAACTCCAATCCAAATCTCAGACCCACCAACTAGTTTCTACCGTATCCCTCCTTCAACCATGTAAGAACACACATCTTGATAAAGATAATACTTTGGATAATGATTTTGTAATAGTGGCCGCTGTCATGTTCAATTGGATATTAAGATTTATCCATTTCATTTTCTGACTTGATGCATACCTTTACAGAAGGATAAGTCTCCACATAAATAAAAAACACAGCAATATCATTTAATTTCAAGAGTATTATAGTTTACCAAAAATCATCTCTTATCTTATGTATGGAAACTGAAGTTTATTTTACGAATATGACCCAATTTAAGAGAAAACTACAGAGCATACATTTTATGTAGACAGATGGTGATTGTCATAACATTAATGGCCTGTTAAGATAATCCATTACCTGAAGATTGGTCAAAAGGAGAAAAAAGGATCTTCTCGTATCCATGTCGAGTGTTATTCTTAAATGAAGAAAGATTGAGGGCTGAAACCAAATGCTTTCAAGAGCGCGTGTGAACTGGTAACCCGCACAAAATGTTAATAGGAGAAGCACTCAAGAATTCACCTGTAACCGGGGTTCAAGAATCTCCTCCAACAACAGTGTATAACGAGAATATTTTCCGCCTAAATTAGAGATACCCGCCTAAATTATAAAGTCTATCATCCCTGTGTTATTAGTAACAATGTCAAATATGTCAGAAATTTCGTCTATCAACTTATATAATGCTCTACAAACCAGGATGCAAGGCACTTGAAATCCAACCAAAATTTGTTGGAGATTCAATCTCAGTACTATGTCTTGATGACTCAGATTGCTGCAAACAACTTGTGTAAGTACCAATCAGGCCTTCACCTTCCTTATTGTCATTCCATGAAAAGACAAGTTGGACTAGTGCACTATTATCTACATAGTCCACAATTTGTTTGCTGCGTAGGCCCAGTTATGGTTGACGATTCTCTTTCTGATTCTGACAATTTACCACCTGGGAAGGAAGAGTCATTAGCAGGGCAAATCTTGGTCCGTCTTATACATTGATTCTCTCCTCAACAAAGAATTGAATCCCTTTCAGCTGGAACTCAAGCTAATGAGAAGACCTAGTTCCTCCCATGGTGAATCAGGTTTGCATCCTTCTGTGATACATCATACAATTTCTTATCAGAATTCTCTAAAGGATGACTATACTACTGTCTTGACAATCAGGACAGGTAAAATCCAGGATGAAAATGTTTCGGAAAAATTGAGTATGCCCGCTTTTCGATATCAATGCTATAGTCAAGTCTATCAGTGAACAACTTTCCAGAAAGCTTGTGGCAGGCATCTACCATCATTGTTTATCTCTCAAAACATTTTCTGGTAGAAGGCAAAACTCAACCATGCATGATGCTCTGAATTCTTTTTTATCCATGTTGTTTAGATGGTTGGTTAGTGACCGTTTGCTAGAAAAGATGGAGCTCATCTATTCAATCCGGATGAATCATCTGAGACAGTACTCTTATCACCAGATTGAGAAGCTTGAAAGGTGAAGATTTGGAGGGGTACTCTTCCACCCACCTCTTGTATTACATTAGCATATCCACCGCCACGAACAACACTTTCACGGAGAGATTTGAGAACCGAAGGTTCTTCCTTTTGTTTATTCAAGTCCCATCTCTTTCCTGAGAAACAGCAACATCAATCAAGAATACTTAAATACACAATATCACAACAGCATCTAAATTTCTATTATCTGTTCATAAACACCATAATGTTGGTAAGTAATTCGAGTCGAGTATGCAGGACACGGCATTCATTCTAGTTAAAATAGCAATTCAATGTTGCTAACTGAAGGAAAAAAAAAAAGTTTTTCTATGATGTAATAACATTATATTACAACTGAGATATAACATTTTTTGAGGCAGTATCAGTGTCTGATGCTCTAAAAATGCATTCCTTCCATTCTCTTGTTCACTTATCACACAAACATACATGCATTCATAGGGAAAAATCTTATAAGTCCCAAAATCTCGTATCTTGCTCCTTATTGATCCAACATTTCAATGCTCTTGTCGTGCATTTCATCTATCGCAACTTTCAACGTATTGTTCACCGAATGAACACAACCAAAAAAAAAAAGAAGTCAAACAAAACTGTGACCAACCTCGAGGAACGTGAGTGAAGTTGATTCCAGCAGCGGAAAGAAACTCCTGCTAAGCCCTAGAAAGCTGCAATGTATTACCAAAAGCAGTGATCTGAATAGACCTTTAATCCCATTAATCCAAAAAGCGGCTATCATTAGACCAGAGTGAATTTCCTGCGAAGACGTCGAAAATGAGACACGAGAACTGATTAACGAAATGGATACGAAGAAAGTGGGCAAAATGGGCTTCGGGATCGCATCTTAAGATTAGGGTTAGGGTTTTGGGTAAATTGGGAATTGGGTTTTACGAGTTATCTAAAGAAACAGAGTGGGCTTTTGGACATGGGTCATTCTTGAGCCCATATTGAGGTTTAAAATATAAATATACTAGACTCCTTAAATCATTATTAATTTATAATTTTATATGGTAATTAAAGAAAATAAAATATTTTTATTTTTATATTGTACTTTTAAAATTATATATATATAATCATTTTATAAATTATTTAGTCATATTGTTTTCTCTTTTTTTATTTCCACTTAAAATATACAAAATATAACATCAAGAGTATGTGACACCTGACTAATATTAAAGAGAATAAGTGATAATATTAAAATATAAAATTTAAATAATAAAAGACCAAACCATATAAAATTTAATGTATTTGGACAATATTTACTATTAACTATACATTTATATTGATATACTCTATGTATATATAATAACATCAGGTCAATATTTACTATAAATTTTATTATTCTCTATTAAAAATAGTGATTAAAACATTCAACTGTAAAAATCTTGAATCATCTAATTTTTGAATTCGTTTTCAACTTTTTGGTTTGATTTATTATAATAATTCTTTTTGTTAAAAATTGATCAATTTATTAATTAATTGATCAATTTTTGTAAATTAATAAGTTCTTATACACCTAAATAGATCAATTAATTTTCATTTAACAATTTCTTTTTCAATTAAACTTCAAATTATTCGATAGGTAAAAGCAATCTCTTTCAATTATATTTCAAATTCTGTAATTTTATTTAATATTTAACCAGTTTTATGACAATCTATTACTAGTTAAACCTTAAACCTCTTATCTTACTAGTTTAACTTTCGATATGGTTATTAAAACATTGATTAAAAAGATTACGACCTAATCACATTAGATGTTTTCTTAAGCTACATAACATATGGCTTAACATGATCTAAGACCTTGATTAAAGCCACTATTATTAACTATATTTTGTAAAGGAATCATGAACTTTGTTCCATGAGAAAATCATTAATTAATACAAAATTAGATTTAACATAAAGTATCTTTGTAGATTATGTTAGGAAAGAAGAAATAATATCCCAAAAAAAGATGAAATTCTTTCAACTTTTAACATGAAGAATCTAGGAGAAGTTCAACTTCTCTTTCATATCTTTTTCTAATAATTGATGCTTACTTTTGTTTTCTCTTTATTTCCTAAAAAAGAAACTTTTGTTTTTCTCTTTTTTTAAATTCTAATTTCCCTCTTTAAACTTTCACAGTTGCTTTGAAGCATTGATGTATATATGTATACTTTTTCAACTTCTATTAGTTTGAGATGGTAAAGCCCACTCACAATGCTTGGCTCGACCTACTTTTAGCTCGAGTTAATCAAGCTATGAGCATACTGCGGGCCGACTATGGTCGGCCCTGTCGAGTCACAGGTCAATTTAGCTCGAGTTGATCTAGCTACGAGCATACTACGGGCCGACTATGGTCGGCCCTGTCGAGTCACAGGCCAAGGTCGGGTTGGAAAGTTTTTTACTTAAAAAAAAATAACGGGCCAGGCGAGCCCTACCTGCCCATGGCCTGCCGCTGGCTGGGACCATCATGGCCCAGGGTCGGGTCGGGCCACCCAACTTATTGACATTCTTACTATTAGTATAACATATTTTGAATGTAATTAAATATTTCTCAATTCTTAAAAAATTAATTAATTTATTGATAGACAATTCTAAAGAACTATTTTAATTTATTGAAACCTAAAATTTGAACTTTTGAACAATTACTTGGAATAAGTTGTCATTTATGTATTTAAAATTTTATTTATTAAAAGATAAAAATTAGAAATCATCCATTACTATAAAAAAAAATACAATTAAGAGTGGGAATAAGTAAATTTGGCTTGATTAAAATTTTTTTATTTATATAAATTTGGGATAACAAATTGGCGGTGCTTAATCTTTTAGAAAATTTTTAATTTCGCATTAAACTTTTTTAAAATTTCAATTTAGTAATTAACTTTTTAGAACTCGTATAGATCAAGTCAAAAGGTTTACCTTGGTCATATCAGCAAAAACAATATTTTTATTTAATTTATACAAAATTTTAAAATTTTGTTACAAAATTAGAAATTTTAATATTAAATTAAAATTTCCAAAAAATTAGATACCTCTTTAAAATTTGATATTAAAGTCTTAGAAGTAAACAATCATGGCATAATCATTCTTTAAGGAAGCCAAGGTTGTCCCGTCGCAAGGTTTGTACTTCTTTTATGTTATATTCATTCATGTGAATTCCTCGCACATAAAAATATGCGGTCATGATAGTCCACCAAATCAGGCCAAAACATGTGCCTAATGTGCGACAAGTCTCTCATGTTACGCTTCAAATCACCTGTACCGGACACCTGTCCTCCCTGTCTCAAAAATATCTAACCCATCTATTTTGTAACCTGCTTATGATTAATGCATCAATGACAGTTTTTTTTCTACTAATTTTCAGTCTTTCAATAAAAATTCTCTCTCTTAAATTTCAGTTAAAAAATAGCTACTTAGTACATGCAATATAAACATCATAGTCCTCTAGGATTATCGAGTTGGTGGAGTAGAGAGTATGAGACCAAAAGATCTTGTGTTTGAATTCTCCTATGTATACTCTCTTGATCAAGCCTCTCGTACAAGATTTGTCTAGTACGAAATACTCGATTGACGTAATTTGTATTAGCAAATATATAAAACTAATTAAGTCGGCCTCACATAACAACTTAAGTTACTGTAGTGAAATGATCATTTAATATATGTCGGGCTCCTATAGATGATGATCCTATGGTTGAGCAAGATGTGTGCTCCCATGGCTTTGCAAGTTTCCTCATAATTGAGTAAAAGAGAGTTGGCACCGAGCTCTTTGGTGATGTTGTACTTGAATGTGTGAAAAAATGCTTTCGTTCAAGAGAAAGTTTGCTCGATTTGGATGAGACTCACATGTGAGGGGGAGATTGTTAGAATAGTCATATGTGAGTAAATATCTCATATCGGATAAGAACGAGAATGGTGAAGTGTATATATACAAGGAAGACCCATTAAGCCAATAGCTTAGGCTTTTGGGTTATAGATGATATTCTTTTTTGTATGTATGAGTTTGTGTGCATAGGCCCAAGCGTGGGCCTGCGGACCTCCCAATGATGATGTCCCCAACAATTTGTAGACTATTGCATCAATATAAATTTACTTAGTGTATATCTAAAGAATAGCAACTGTCAATTCTTTCATTTAAAAAAAAATCACAATTGTGCCAATCAAGTACTCCTTCCATCACAATTTAACTTATCTCTTAAACTCAAACCAAATTAATTAAATTTGGCTTAAATTAATATAATTATCTTAAAGTATTAATTTAAGTTAAATATAATTAGTTCGAATCAAATTTAAGAGATGAATTGAGTTATCATATTAATAATATTTAATTAGTTAATATCGAATATCTATGTCACATGTGTTTCATGATTTTTTTTAATTAAAGTCTAAATAAGAATTTTTTTAGAAAGCTAAAAATTAGAAAGAGCTTTATCTTTTACCTAGAAAGAATAATGTACTTTAAAGTTAAACACATTCATTTAATTAGATGATCAGGCGATATAAAGATCGGATTAGACGTGGAGCCCAAGGTAATTGCTTGCACGAAATACTGAGATTATCTACCACGAGTTCAATGCGATCCAGCCATTTTAGTTGCATGAACACGGTGCTTTTTTTCCAGATTTTGACCATATTCTTCTTGTGCATGACGACTGTTTTTTATTATCTTTTTTTGGCCGCTACTTTACGTTCTTTCATTGGAAGGTCATTTCTTGTTATTCGAGTTTTACCATATAATATCGACGACCCTTTCATGAATTCTTCCTTTTTCATCTCATGAGAACAAGAGCCACTGCTTTTGCTTCTGTACAAAAAGCTTCTTTGACGAGTCAGCATCTCTTTGGTCAGCTTTTTGAATCCTAAGTTGTATAGTTAACATCACATGTAATGTCCATGACAGAAGAGTCTGTTTTTTGTAGTGTCATTTCTGCTAAAGACAGACCTTTATTAATTGTTGAATGCAACAATCACTTTTGCTCCTTAGGGCTTTTTTGCGGACGATGTAAAGCGGTCATTGCTTTTCTTGAAAGATGACAGTCTATTACCGTAGGCTAAGAGTTCTTACACCTTAAAAGACACCTTAGCTTCCTCTCTTCAGTGCTTGCGGTTGCTTTACTCAAAGCTGCTATTTCATTTCCTTACGTGTATATATATGTTCATGTGGCCCTAAGCATGAGCATATTGTGTTCATTGTGCTAAAAACAATGATAAGCCAACGTACCAATTAGAATCTAAATTGATGGGGAATCCAATATAATAAATTAGCTTGACCATTTTAATGTGAACCCAATCATTAAGAGTGTGTTTAGTTCAGCTTTTAGTAGGTAGAAAAGAACTTTTTTCTACTGCAAAAGCTATTTTAAGGAAAAAAAAATGAATGTTTAGCTGTAAACTTTAAAAGCATTCTTGGAGTAGAAATAACTTTTATAAAAGTTAAAATATAATTTTTTTAAAAGCTCAAATTTGAAGTTTTTCAAAAAAGTACTTTTTTAAGTAGATTTTTTATATCAATTAATGAGCCTATTTTTAGTCTCTTTTACCCTTATGCTTCATGAGATTTATATAATATTATTTGAATTTTTATATGTTTTAGTATTTATCTTTGAAATTAGTTTTACTTATGTTATAATCTATACAAAAAAATTTAATTAGATATATTTTCATTTATGTTTCATATGGTTTAAAATTATATAATAATTAATATATTTTGTTTTGTATATTGTTTAATATATTTTAAATAATATTTATATGCATAAATAATTTTATTATAAAATAAAATATAGTGAAAATTAATAAAAGTGCTTTTTATTTTTATGTTGTTAAACAGTACTGTATGAAGTTCTTTTTAAAAAGCTGTTTTTTAATTGACAGCCAAACAATCAACTGGCTTTTTAAAAAAGCTCTTCTCAAAAAAGCTCTACTGACAAAAACTCTATCAATAAAAGCTTTACTGATATAAGCTCAACCAAACAGACACTAAATTGCACATATAAAACGACCATTAATTAATTCATAATTCTTATTTTTTAATCAACTTGAATTTGGAATGTAATGAATGATATCATATACGATACTGGATGGGATAATGAGGATAAGGAATAATGCCAATGATAAGATCATTAGAAATAAGTGGTTCAATTTGATTTTGGGACAACAATAAAAATAGGGAAGATTGGGACATCTCATATGAAATGAATACCAAATTTTATATTTAAAGAAAAATATGTGAAAGCATTCATAATTATATAAAAAAGATTTGAAGAAGGGAGATTGTGACATCTCATATGAAGTGAAAGTTTCCATCAACAAAAAATTAACAATAAAAAGTGAAGAAATATATTATTCTTAATTTTATGATTAGTGACTAAATTAGAAACTGGAAAAGATCATGAACGAAACATATGCAAGCTTTTAGTCGAGAAAATAGCTGAAATGCGAGTTTGAGCTAACCTAACATTAGTTTTCGTAACCACACAGTTTCGGCTAAGCTGATTAGGCATTGTCCATTTCTGTATCGGTTCCTGAGATTAACTTCAATTTTCCCAAAAGTAGCACATTGACGAGAAGAAGAGTTTGTGGTCTGGTTGTTCTTAATAACTTAATTAATACACGTTTAAATTGCAGGATTTGCTTATTGCAACCATAGGGCGTATCAGTAATGATTGGTGGACAGTCGTTTTCTATTAAAAATCACATATTAGGTGGAGGGTCTTATTATATGGTGGAATCTAAGTTGATCGAAAGGCCATTTTCATATGGGTTGTTGATATCAAAGAGTTCATATTTACTGTATGAATGCATGATTGGCATTCACTTTAATTAGTTGTATGATTAAAGAAAGTACTTTGCTAGATATATACATGCAATGATAAAAACCTTAGCTATGATGCTTATGTCTCTTTCTGTGTGAGACGGCTCTTACTAGTCAACAAGTATACAGTACTTAGAACTTACCTAACACTTTTTTTCCGCTGCCAATGGTGAAAGCTGAAATGGAAAGAATTGAAGTTCTCTTTCGGTTCGGGTGAAAGTATTAAGAGTTTGTTGCGTTTTGAACTCTACACGAGGATGATAGTTTCAGGATAATAAGTGCATAGTCATTGTTAGAGATCACATATTGAATAACTATGAAAATATTAAAGGGTTTATATATAGTGAAGGTCAATTATTTAAATTATTAGTTCTAGTCATTTTGACAATAGTTGACTTAAGCTCAATTATTGTTAGTAGACTCAAGCCCAATTCATGTTAGTAAACTCTATACTCTACTCATATTAAAATTTCTAATATAGTATCGGAGTAGGTTTGATCCAGATTATTAATTTTACAGTTATCTATCTAGATGTCCAGTCCCAGCGGTCGTGTTCGGTTACCACTGTGTTTATTTCAAGTGACAACTGAATGTCCAGTCCCAGTTGTACTTGAGGGGGAGTGTTAGAGTATCCGATATTGACTAAACATGAAAATATTAAAAAGGTTTATAAGTGGTAAAGGTCAACTATCCATAGTTCTAGTCATTTTGACAACGGTTGATTCAAGCTCAATTCTTATTAGTGGACTCTACACTTTACTCATATTAAAACTTATGATAGTCATAAGTTAACGGTAAAAGAGATGAGGATGCTCCGATAGATGTAGAACTTTACTAGAAGAGATAAGGTCAGAAATGTAATGATAAAGGACATATTTAAGATAGCTAATATTATTGACAAAGTAAGAGAGGCAAGACTTCGATGATTTGAACATTTTAAAAGGAGACCCATGATGCTTCGATAAAAAGATGTGAAAAGATCTTATTCAAAGACTATAAGCGAAAACAATGGAAGCCTAAAAGACTTGGGGAGAGGTGATCAGGAACAATATGGTAATGTTGGAACTTACCGGGGACATGATTGGCAATAGAAAATTTTAGCGTATTAGGATCCAGATAAAGGAGGTTCTTGTAATTCTTCTTGTAGTTTGCCTCAACTTGTCAATAGGTAGTACTTACCTTGTAAGGATTTGACTAGATTAGTAGTTATTATTATTGTTGTTATCATCACTATTAGTAGTGTTATCACCACTGCTACCGCTACCATAATAACAACAACAACAACAACAACAATTACTATTAATAATAGTAACAACAAAAATCATAATATTGTTATTATTATTGTCCGCCTTATTTATATTATTATTATTAATCTTCTCCTTCTTATCTTTTTTTTTTCTTCTTCTTATGATGATGATGATTATTATTATTATTATTACTATTTATTGATTTCCTCCTCTCTTTCTCTAGCTCTCTCTCTCGCTTTCTTTCTTTTCATGTGAAATAGGCTTTCTACTATTTAAGGGTAAGGTTATATATTATTGGACCTCCCTAGATCATGCGTCTTAGCGGGATTCATATTCGGTGTTGTTGTTGAAATTATGAAACTATAAATTTTATTAGATTTTTTCATTTAAGCATTCAATATTTTAAAATTTTAAAATTGATGTTATAATTCATTTCAAAAGACTGTCTATATTAATAATTTTTACTAATGCAAATGACATGATAATATAGATATTTAAAAAGATTACGTAATATCTTCTTTTCTATAGAATTTTTGAATATTAATCCAATAACTATATTTCTAATACATAATCATTAATGTATTTATCACAATAAATTAAAAAATTATATTGATAAAGATGTGGAGATATGTAACCCTCAAAATGTCAATCTTTACATTGCACCATCAGCCACACCAACAAAAAATTAATAAAGACAAGTTTTTGAATGAGTTATTTGATTTTTAAAATTTTGCAAATTTAATTGAAAGCTTTAAAAAATTAATAATAAAGTGAAAAAATCCAAAAAGATTTATTACTTATAATATGTTGTTCCATAGTTTTAATATATTATACTTTATTTAGTTACAAGATCCAATAGTAAAATTTGAGTAATTTGTTATGCTATTTTAACACCAAATCCATATATTTTAAAATGTAAGAAATTGGAAAATGTTAAGTCAATTTTGGAATATTAAACACATATTTTTTTAACTAAGATTGATTGTTTATAAAATTTTGTATAGAAACAAACAAATTCAGAAGTTTGTACAATAATTACAAAGGTATCATCTGGACAATAAACTTCCACTCTCCACTTAGCAACTATTCTTGATAAAGAACCAAAAAAAAAAAAAAGCTCGAAAAGAAACAGAACAAGGGCATTCATAATATTAAAAGTTTAAAACCCTAAGACTAGTAGCTTCTTACAAGAACACGGGTCAAAATGCTACTAACTAAATAAAACCTACTATACAATAAAAGGGGCTCTAGGTCTAGTGCTGTTGCATTGCCCTACAATTGCATGCAATAATATGAAGTTTGAAGACTTTATTTACTAGTTATGAAAAGCTGCTCTGTTTCTTTCACTCTCTTGTCTCCCTGTCTACACATTACCATTTGATCCAACTTCACCTCCTGCTAGCTCCAAAATGTCTTGTCCTCTATTGTGGGGAACACTCTTAAATCATAGTCAGAAGTATTAGTTAACTAATCACTAA
>JAOSBN010000177.1:37056943-37071297 GCA_027563595.1 Erythroxylum suave | reverse complement strand
GCTCCAAAATGTCTTGTCCTCTATTGTGGGGAACACTCTTAAATCATAGTCAGAAGTATTAGTTAACTAATCACTAACTATAGATAAAGAGAAAAACTTGATGTAGATTTCTAGTGACGATGATGATGGCTCATTCTTTGGATAGAAATTCACAATTTGATTGGAATAAATATGATTGCCAATTAGGGGTTTGCATAGGGTCAAATCTCGAGTGCAATTGAGTCTAAATATCTGAATTTGACTCGGATCAAGTTTAAATTGATACAATAATTTTAGGATAGATCAAGTAGGACTATAATTTGATTAAAAAATTATAAAACTTAAAATTGAATTTGATTATATTTGAATACACGAAATTGAATTAAACCGAACTTAATTCATTGACTTAAAGAAGAATCTAATTGATATGCCATCCCTATCAGTCAATGATCATGGTCTATTGGTAGCATATCTGAACCTATTTAAGCATCTACATGCACGACAGCAAACGTATTATAAATAGGATCAATTGCTTTTAATTGCCTAAAAATGTTCTTTATTTGATGCTTTGATTAGCATTATATATTTAAATAATATTTATCTTTTTAAAGTGGTCCATTAGTCATCTTAATCTCCGGTTTAAAAAAGGGCTAGCTAATGAACATGAAAGAAACGAGGAACCTAGAATTTTGGTTTTTAACTTTAGCCAGATCTTGTTGGAATAAAATATATCAATTAAAGCAGAATCTAATCCAAAATCCATTCTTACTGCTTTCTAGCGGTCTGAATTCCTGTTAAAATGAAAGAAGGAATCGTATAATCGTAATTAATTTATAATAACTGTACTGTTCTACCGTCATTGACAAGTTTGCATTGAACATAAAAGATTATACATTGACTTAAAGAAATAATTCCTTCATGGGTGGAGGCTGATAGTATCATTAGTGAAACGAACTTGATTATTTGTTCCCACTCCTCTAATTTCGGATTAGTAGTTCTTTAGGATACTTTTTGGTATAATACCATTTTCGTAGGTTTTCCTGCATATATAGAATAATCCTGATATGGTTAATCAAATCATATTTTTTTTTGCTGAGACAATACTAAGTAATCAATCACCATGACATATATTTATATATCACTACTTTGATTGAGGTATGTGCGAAATTAGGAAAATAAAAAGAAATCAAGAAAGTTCAAGCAAATCCTTAGTTGCTTTCTAGGTGATTTTTAAATCTCAGGTGGGGACGTATGCTTAGGATTTTTTTAATGAAATGAGAACTCAATGCGAATTCAATTTTACTGTAAAAATAAACTCTTCTCGGTAAGGAAAAGTTGGTCTAAACTTGGGTGATTTAAATAGCATAATTGCTAATCATAGTCTTTGGTGATACATGCCAATTCTTCCACATGAAAAGCTTTAATAATATAAATGCTCTAAGATTCTAATAAATTTGAAATATTTTAACTTTTCAAGATCTTCAAATATTAATTTTTTTTGGGTCTTTTGAATTCAAACATTTAAAAAATCATTTAAATTTTGTGTATCTTTGAGTTGTTATTCCTCAAATAACTTATTTTAAAATATAAAATTTATGGTTTATTACATATATTTAACATTTTATTTAATCATTAAAAATATAGCAATTGTTTTTCTCTTTTTTTTTGAAAATTAAAAAAGAATTCATTAATAGCCATGAAAGGCATATAAAAGGAATAATACAATGAGAGTCAAGCAAAATAAGATATAACAACTTAGTTAATTCCAGGGAAAAAACTAGAACTAGAGGTTCCACCATCTTCTAATATAAGAGCTTAGTCGATAAGTCACTTGATGAGCTTCCAAATTTTTCTTGATCTAGTAATGCAAATTATGAATAAGAGTGTACTTATCAATTCTCTTCTACTGATAAATTCTTTGCTTTCTTTCCCTCCAGATAACATGAATTGCACTATTGAGGTTAATACTTAAGCATATTCTGTCATTTCTCATAGATAAATATTTTGCTTCGAACCATTCAAGAACCTTGTTCCAATTGGATTCAAAGCAATGATGGTTTAGGGTGTGCTGAATGCTATCCCAAAAAGAGGTTGTGAATTCGCATTTGAAGTATAAATGGGTTATTCTTTCTTCTTCAATATTGTAAAAATCACAAAGATTGTTAATAGAGTCATAAATCCTTTCTTTTGTCATCTACCTCTAGTTGCTAGCGTATGCTGTGAATGAGGGTTTGGGCTTCAAGGATACTTTCCATACTACATTGAAACATGATATACCTGGGGTAGGAGGTTCGAGAGCTATAATGAAGGAATAATTTGGGAAAATCCTATTGAAATCTTGAACTGTGTAATTTTTGATTCAATTTATCTTAATAAGATTTATTATTACAAACCGATTGATTTATTAATTATTTGACTAATCTTCGTGAACTAACCAATTTTTATAAACCAGAATATAATAGTTGGTTTTCATTTAACACTCTCCTTATTCAATTAAACTTTAACCTTTTTCGAAAGTCAATGATAATCTCCTTCTTCAATCTTGTTTCAAAATTTTTAATGTTGTTCAATCTTTATTGTATACTAATTTTATAACAGTCCAATCAGTTCAATATTAGTTGAACTTTTCAATCTTAAATCTTTTATCTTATCAGTTTGATTTTCAATCTAATTTTTAAAACATTACTAAAAACATAGTATTAGGGCTTAGGTATATAAAGTTTGTGATTCACTAAACGAATCCACGAGCTAGTTCACAAGTCCCTCTTAATTCTCAACCAACTTGGTTGTAGGGTGGGTTAATGGACAATTCTCGAAGTATTAATAAAAATAGGGGTTTAGTTATGAATGTAAGAAAATCTTAAATTAATAAAATAATATCCTATTACGACTTTTAATCAAGTTATCTATCTATTGACATTAGGTATTTCAAGTGATTTTCTAAGATCTTTATCGGGTCGATTGCTCGTTATTATTGAGAGTTTAGTCGTCTTTTCTCCCTTCTACCATAATTAAGGCCTTGGTCAAATAAAGTTTGTGTTTCACTTATAAAAAAAAACACAATCTAGTTAAAAAGCACCCAAAGTAAATGTTAAAAATCGAATAGGAAATTAAACTGGTAAGATAAGAGGTTTAAAGTTTAAAAGCTTTAATCGGTATTGAACAATCATAAAATTAGTTAAAGATTGAATAAAATTGAAAATTTTGAAATAAAATTAAAAAAAATTGTCCTCAATTTAAAATTTAATTAGAAAGGAAGAATGTTAAATAAAAATTAATCAGTTTGTTTTATTTTATAAAAATTAATTATTTTATTAAAATGAACTTATTAATTAATAAGATGATCAATTTTTAATAACAAAAATTATTAAAATAAATCAAATTGAAAAATTAAAATTAAAATAAAAAATTAATTGGTTTAAAATTTTTATAATTGCACTATTGAATTTTTTAATCATGACCCAAATTTCTCAACTTGGTTGTTGGGTGCGTGCCTCTAATTAGCCCCGCAACTAGCAAAGACACCTGCACTGTAAAAACTAACCAGAGTTAAAGAGGCATGTTAGTTCCATTTTAGGAAAGAAGACGTCAAAGAACAGGACCTAAAAGGTTTTTTTTGAAGGAACAGGACATAGAAGTTATGCACTTATTTTATCCTAGAGGGTATTAAAAGAGGTGTACTGTATACAAGTTGCTTTCAAGGTTCCAATCTTTATAATTACTGCATGGGTGTTGATTTTAATGAATAGAGACACCGATTGTCATCTTTAAGCGGTCCCTCATATTAAAGCAGTGACCACACAAGTCCCAATAGAAAAGATGAGAGAGTTTAGTGTTCCTGTTTTGTGCTTCTTCTTCTCTTGCCCCTCTTACGAGTTGAGCTTATATATACCTGGTTGAGCTCACATTATAATTCCATTGATGTGCTTCTAGACAGCAAAACTAGAAGCTATCAGTGAAACTATCTCTAAAGCTCAAATTTCCTACCCTTTCATTGTTTGTGATGGATGCTAAGAAGCCTTGTATTGCAGTAATTTTGATTCAGGCAATATATGCAGGCATGTTCTTACTTTCGAAAGCCGCTTTTAATGGGGGAATGAACAACTTCGTTTTTGTCTTTTACAGACAAGCTGCAGCAACCCTTTTCTTAGTCCCTCTTGCCTTGCTCTTCGAGTGGTACACTCAACACTCAAATTTCTTCTATTTCCCTTCTTTCATATTCAGCTTTTTATACATGTACAAAAAATGTCAATCTCATGAGATTGATAATGAATTTACCTATGAATTCTAGGAAAAATAAGCCACCCCTATCATTTGTGACCTTCTTCAAGATTTTTATGCTCTCGCTTTGTGGGTACGTGTCTTTCGAAGTTTCTTCTTCCAATTTCATGGCCTTAGTACATACATAAATATAAATATAAATATATCAGTCTATACACTTCAACTTCTACTTGATTCTTGTGGTAGGATTACTTTGAGCCTAGATCTGTATGGGATCGCTCTAGTTTACACATCTGCGACTTTGGCAGCTGCAACTACAAATTCCCTTCCTGTCATTACTTTCTTCTTGGCACTTTTACTAAGGTAAAGCTTTTAGTCTTATTAATTGTAGCACATAATTATTGCCATGTTTGATTTGTTGTGCTAAAATGCGAAGAGAAAACCTATAACGTAATGAGATTTAAATGCATCAGATATTTCCTGGTGCATGTTTTCATGACCCCAATATCTGAAACTAATCAACTAACAATCAAATTCTTGTTAGGATTGCTGCAACATAGCCAAGAATGATATGTGCGTATCCATGATAATTCATGCATTCTTAAGTTAAGGGCATCTACGATCTTCCACTTCTTCCATTGCTCGATCTCTTAGGACATGAAGATCTATAGATGATCACCTGGTGATTCTTGAAGTTGCTTAAGCATTTAGAAGTGCTTTGTAAGGGGATTCTCAGCAAAATCTAAGAAGTGTAGTTTTAGAACCAATCTTGGAGTGAAATCAAACAACCAAGTCGAAGGCTATTAATTTTTCTTACCAATTGCTGCATCTAAATGTCCAGTGATTTAGAGAACTAAACTACTATCCTCTAAGAAATTGTATGAGATCATTTCCATATGGTTATATAATAGGGACATTTGTTGGCTTGTGTTCCTGTCTCTACAAGCTTATGGTAAGAATAGCGTATTCTTGGCTTACCATTGAATTTTATGTACTAAAAGAAAAAACAAACCATGTCCAGTTAATCTGTATGGTACTTATGGTTTGTAAAGAAGTAGAAGGTTAACAAAAGAAACACAACTAGAAATGTAATTTAACATTGATGAAAGGCATAATATTGTCTTACCTGCATTAACAAAAGAGAAGAATGTCCTGAGGAGCCCTTGGGCCTCCTTCGTCGAGCCTTTCCTTTAGTGAATAGTATCTTGATAAAAATCTTTATAATATACATTATTAATCAATTCTTAATATTTATTTTCTAGACATGTGTTTCTGTTATTTTTGAATTTAAATTATTATTAAATTAGCCTGAATATTATAAAGGGTTATAAATAATATTAGAATAAACCTTTATTAATACCCTCTTAGATTGAGATGACGAAGACAAGAAGTGACCATAGTAGTAAGACTCTAGTAATAAATGACTCTTAACAAACTTCTAATCTGATGTAACATAAGAAAACGATGATAAATTGTGATTTAAACATTTATAATAGTTATAGAGAAGATAATATTAACAACGACTCAATAAAAATTCGACGACACGTTTGGAAAAGTTTAGTGTACATTACTCTTAAATAATAGAGAGTTGTTTTCCAAAGTTATAGGTATATATATAGATCATAATAACTATTTTCAGTTCATATTATTCTATTTTCTATGAATTTAGGTGGGCAGAACAACATGAAAAAGAATAATTAGTCTAATAAAATATTTTATAAATAAAAGTTTTAGAATCTATAATATTTTAATCATATGCCCTTATTGGTCATATGTCAAACCGAGCCATTCCCTTCTTATTATTCTGGTACCTATTAACATTTCTTACAATTGAGGTTTGATCTAATTGCTTCCCTAGTAATCGAAATTCAACCTCTGGTAAGCACATCGGATTATAACTAATTAAAAGAAGGGTTGACAGGTAAAAGAAAGAAACTGTCGTGAAGTGAAGCACATGAACATACGGTTAAGAAGATATTTTTCCCATCAACAACTTTACTTCAGTATCAAACACAAGTAATTAATGACTTTAATTTTTCTTTTTCACATGTCGCTAAGCTGATGACGCTAGGGAACATAACTGTCGAACCTTGCCATGTGCCATAAAACCTTATCAACTGTCCTAATTAGGCGGGGGATGCTAACAAGTCACACATTACCAGCCACATGTCTCACTGGACCTTCCAAGCTTTAATAACTATGGCCTGGTTTCTTAAATGCTGAAGAATAAATTGCTTTCGTTCTGTTTGGCTGCATGTTTAATGTGGTTTTATGCACTTTTTTGGAGCATAGCATCAAGCCTTTTTAAAACACTTGCTTAAATTTGTGGTTTCAACAATGTTTATGGCATTTGTATTTATTAGTCTGATTTTATATGTATGAACTTTCTTCGCCTTCTTTTCTGTTAATTATAACTTGCAATAGTGTTTTGTATTTCGTATTATATCAATTATATGTCGGTACGTTTTGTATCAATTAAAAAACTACACAAAAATAAACTTATTATAAATTAAAAATTATATGTAGATGTCGTGAATATAAAAATATTTTTGGTTAATAATTATTCTAATTATAAATAAAATTTTTATATTAACTTTAATAAATTGAATTAGTGAATCAAAATTTAAAATATTTTAATTATATATAAAAAATGCATCCAAAGCATAATACATATGTAACCTTGGAAGGATCGAAGCTTTATTTGGTCTGGCTTACATAAGGCAACCCTGGTCCATCCACCTTTGCGCTGCTCTGTGGGGCACCTACTACCCTGGTCCCTCCACCTTTGCGCTACTCTGTGGGGTACCTACTACTTACATATCGAACATGTCTTATGTTAAATTTGGTGTTATCGTACCTGACACATAGTCAATTATTATTGATGTCCCTAAGGAAACCAACAAATGTGTTTTAACATAATGGGTAAATCGGACAAAAGGTGGTGTATCTTGCCTTGTTCTTAAGTTTGAGAAAGTGTCGGTTTCAGGATGGAGGCTTTGAAGTTGAAGACAAGTTCAGGGATAACCAAACTTGCGGGAATATTAATCTGCATGTCTGGAGTAGCAACACTCGCATTTTACAGAGGTCCCATCTTCCATTTCCCATGTCTCCACCACCTTTTTGGACATCACAGAAACCAAGTACTTGAAGCACATGTTTCTTCTGGAAAAACATGGGTAAAAGGTTGCTTCCTTCTCCTCATGTCGAACACGTTCTGGGGCTTGTGGCTTGTGTTGCAGGTAAATACTAGTTATGGATGTTTAAACAAATAGGAAGCAAGAGCTCTTTGTATTTTCTTAAATCTTTCAAGTGTTTCTAATCATTGGTTTTTTACTTTGAAACTGTTCTGAGACAGGCAAGGATTCTAAAAATCTATCCATCAAAGCTTCTCTTGACCACTCTTCAGTGCTTCCTGAGCTCAATTCAGTCTTTTGCCATTGCCATTGCTTTTGAAAGAGATCCTAATGAGTGGAAGTTGGGTTGGAATGTCAGACTTCTCGCTGTTTCTTACTGTGTAAAGCTCCCTTTCCACCCTATACATATTCTACAACCCCTTTGCTCTTTCAATTTTAAGCTTTCGTTTAGAGAAATAGCAAAAATTATACATACCACAATTCTTGAAACCTTTTATTAGAACTAAATTTGATTTTTAGAATTTGCAACAAATTTTAAAAAGAACAATTGAATAATTATTTTTTAATTAATTGAAGTGATTTAAGAATTATTTTACAAGTAATTGTGTCTAAATTCAAATTACATTTAACCTTTAATTAGTTAAAATTATTTAAACAGAATTATATTAAAATGAAGGTAGACTAATCTTTTCTTCTATTGTAAAAATTTTATTATATCATTGGAAGTATTTATATTTTTTTTATTATAAATTAAGTGATATTAAATTAGTGAATTAAAATTTTTTTTTCAATCCAGAAATAATCATTTAAGACGAGTTTGAGGGAAAAAAAATGCTATTACAATAATGTTTCTTCCTTCATTATTATTTGTGTGATTGTTAAGTCCACCTGAGCTCATTATTTTTCCAACAGCTAAATTAAGGTTTGTGTTGTTTCAGGGAGTTGTAGTGACCGGGGTTACATTCTATCTACAGGCATGGGTCATAGAGAAGAAAGGGCCAGTTTTCCTAGCAACGACAACACCATTAAACCTGATCTTTACCATCATATGCTCTGCGTTTCTACTGTGCGAGGCCACAAGTTTAGGAAGGTAATTACACTCAAATAGATAAGCAGTCATTTAAAGAAACCCCGTAATTAATTTACGAAAGTTTGAGAAATTTATAATCTTTTCTCTTTGCTTGTTTTTGCAGTATCATTGGTGGGTTATTGCTAGTTGGAGGTCTTTATAGTGTTTTATGGGGAAAAAACAAAGAAGAGACAATGAATAATGAGAAGAAGACTAGTACAGTATCTGCAACTGAAAGAGAATGCTCTGAGTTGAGACAAGTCATGCCTGTGCCAACTGATAAGGCACTGTCGATTGTGTAAGAAGAATGTAAGTGAAATGCATGCAGGAGGATGGCCATATGTATGTTTCACTCTTTCTCCTTCGTCCCGAGACCCAAGGGTGCCAAAACCATGCCCTTTTGGAAGAGCAAACGTATGATTATAAATGACAGAGTGAAGGGTAGAGAGTTTTGTAAAATTGACTCATCAATTATTTAATAAAAAAATAGATGAGTTGTATATGATAATTAATATAGTAAAATCAGTCGTTTTTAATTCTCAGAAAACCTTGATTGAAATTATCTTAATAGTTTTTGTTATTTTTTCATATAAAATTATTCTTATTAAATACACCTAATTTTTCAATAACACTATGTAATAAACTCATCAAGTATTCTATTGAAAATAAATGAATTGCCTCACCCCACTGAAATGTGAGATTTGAGTAGGTTTAAAAGTAAACAATCTTACCAAATAATAAAAAAATAAATACATACATACATATACATAAAAATATAAAATAAGTAATAAAATAAATAATCCAATAAACATAGAACAATGTAAAGAATAAAAATAAAAGATAAACTAAGCAAATAAATACACAAAAAGAAAGCAAATAAATAAATAAAGAAACAAGTTATTCTAAGAAAATGTTTAGGCTAAATAACTAAGAGGAAAGTACTACATATTAAATGTTTAGGTTAAATACAAGATATAAGACTCGAAGGAAAATATTTAAGAGACCTATGAGAAAGTGAAAGATCCCTTTATGTGAGATCCTTTACTTTTATCCTAACATGCCAAAATTTTCTATTGAAGGCTACATCTTCGGTAAGTTCCAGCAAAGTTATATCATCCTTAATTGCTTTTCCTCAGTTCTTCTTAGGCCTTCTTCTTTTCCTCTTACAGTTCTTAACTATAATCTTCTTATTGGAGTGTCCAATTGTCTTCTCTACACTTGTTCACATCACCTAAGCCTTGTTTCTTAATTTTCTATCAATATTAGCCACCTTAATTTGTCTTCTATTATTACATTCCTGATTTTATCTCTTCTGATAAGGTTGTATATCCAACAGAGCATCTTCATTTCCATCATCATTAACTTACGACTACACATGTTTGACAGACCAATACTCTGCTTCATAGAGCATGACAGGACTAATGAATAAATGATATCATTGACCCTTGAGGTTGAGTGGTATCTTCTTGTTTCATAAAAACTCTTGATGTACTCTTTTATTTAAGTCACTCTAATCTGATATGATGAACTATGTCTTTATCAATCTCTCTATTGTTTTGGATGATAGATCCTAGATACTTAAAATTCTCTTGCTATGTATAACTTATAAACCAAAATTTATCTCCACATCGAAAGTCACCTTATGGCCTGAAACTACACTTTAAGTACTCAATTTTAGTCCTGCTCAATTTAAAGTTCTTTGACTCTATCATAGCCTTCTAAAGTTCTATCTTGACATTGACATTCTCTTTTGTCTAATCCACTGAAACTATTTCATCATCAAACAACATACATCACGACACATCCCCTTGGATTTTCTTGGTGAGCTCATTCATCACTATTGTAAATAGATAAGGGCTTAACGAGGAATCTAGAAATACTTTGTATCTCCTTCTATTGTCTTTACTCTAGTCTAATTTACAACTTCATACATATACCTAATGACTTGTATAAAGATCATAGGAACTTTCTTAACTTCTAAATACTTTCTTATAATTTCTCTAGTTACCTTATCATAAGCCTTCTGTAAGTCAATAAACACTAAGTGCAAGTTACGCTATCATTTCTTGTAATATTTTATTAATATTATAAGGAGATGTATAATTTCTATCGAGGGCCTTCCAATATGAAACCAAACTGGTTCTCTAAGACAGGTATATCAGTTTTCACTCTCTTCTCAATCACTTTCTCTTATAACTTCATGGTATGACTAAGTAATTTGATATCTCTATAGTTGTTACTATTTTAGATGTCCCCTTTGTTTTTGTATAAAGGAATTAACATAATAAGTCTCCACTCATATGATATTTTGAAGAACTTGAGGATCATATTAAAAAGTTTGACTAACCAAATAATACCCTTTTTGCTTAGACTCTTCCATACCTTTATGAATATTTCATTAGGCCTACTACCCTTTCACTCTTCATCTCCCTCAAATCTCTTTTAAGTTCTTACCTTACGATCTATCGACAACAAGTAAAGTTACGATATATCTCGAACGTGTTAAGATCACTTAAAAAAATGTTGTCTTCTACGTCTTCATTAAAAAAGCTACATAAGTGTCTCTTAAATCTTGAAGAACCTGTTAAAATTTTCTTGTTATTTCTTGTTTCTTTTCTCTTTCATTCAAATCCGTTATTATTAAATACATGTTATCTTTAACAACAATGCATAATAAACCCATAAATAAAACTTGTACATTTGACTCATCAATTATTCTATGAAGAATAGATGAGTTGTGTTATTAATTATGTCTATATATATATATATATAAAGTCTTACAATAATTTGACATAATTAATAGTTCTTAGCTCACGAGAAATTTCGGTTAAAATTTTCTTATTGGATCTTATTCTTTTTTTTCATACAAATTTCACTTTATTTTCCAACAACAATGCACAATAAACTCATAATCCAGAATATAGGAAAGTTTTTGTATTTGTTGACTTCAGGTGGTGGCAATACACAAGTTAACATTTCTCACAAAAATTACCATTCGAAAGAGACAGGACAACTAAGTGCTTCCTCTGGTCATCAAAAGCTCAACATATTTAATTATAGAACAAAGGGTTTAAAGATCAATCAACTTATTACAACAATTGATGATATTTACTATGTATAAGGAACCTTGGAAGAACTTGAGCTATTCACCTCTACCTTTCAAAAGTTAGTCCCGAAGAATTATTAATCTTTGTTTTTGTCTCTTAAGTCACTATTATTTATATATGCATAACAAGTACATTTTGATACATATATTGATTTCAAGTGGGATCCAAACATGATGGATCAGCCTCCGGAATATATATGAAGCTAACCTTTTGAGGCTTAGTCAACTTCGTAAATGAAGTTGCTTATATTGTTTTAAGGGATCATGGTGTTGACATCCTTTACTACCTTAAGAAATCGACACTTATCATTAACCTCTGAATCTTAATTTGTGTATAGAATTTAGTACTCTAGTAATTATATGTTTCAGCTTTTTACACATGGAATTTGTCTAATGCATTTTTACACATGGAATTTGTCTAAGGCATATGCATTTCCCTTTCTACTTCTTTAGTGGATAGATTTATGGAAAGGTTATTTAGTGAAGCACAAGTGGTACCAAAATGGATATAAGCCAACACTCCAAGAATAATTGTACAATGGTTGGAGAACTATAGGTGGTATAGTTGCTCTTCTCGAAACTTATTTTCTAACAGCAAATCCAATTACAGAAAATGTTACGGCATCGCTGAAGAAAGAAATGTATCCTAATATAATTAAATGGGCATCATTGAGTTTGAGTCTGGTATACGATCTTGGAACCTCATAGATATGTTAGCAACATTCAAGCATTTCTTGTTGTAGTGAAAAGTGTAAGATCGTAGAATTTTGATTGAGAAGTTGAATGGAGTAATGGAGCAACAAGTAGAGAAAAACGTGGGAAAAATAAGGCATAAGAAATTTACGTGGTTCACCCTTTGAGATGTGTTATGTCCACGAGCGAAGACAATTAAAGAGATTTTACTACGAGAAAAATAAGAAAAATCACAAAACATTCAATAATTTTCTCTCAACCTTTTATCCCAGTTACACCCAAAAACTAACATTATTTCACTTAGAATATCTTCTCTCAAAATACCTCAATTTTCTCTGCACCTTGTTATTCCCTCTCTATCTGCCTTTTTTTTTAAGGATACAATGGCTATCCTTTTATAGGCATAAGAATGTAACATTTGTCAAAAACAAATCTTTGACAAACATTCAAAGATTTGTTTGGTTACTAAACATTGAAAAAAGAAGGGGGAGGTGCCTACTATCTTTGAAATAAAAAGTTGCCAACTTTGATAATTTCAAAACACACTAAACAAATCTCTACCTTGTTTTGAAATTGGGACTCCACGAAAAATTCCTTCAATTATCTTCACCATTGCCCATTTAGAGCATTTATCATGGTTTGTGATTCTGATCAAGTCCAAGCAATGCTTGAACTTACTCATAGGTAGAGGCTTTGTCAACATGTCTGCTAGACTATTTGTAGCATCAATCTTCTTTACAATAATATTTCCTTGTGAAATTATATCTGGGATGAAGTGGTATTTGACATCAATGTGCTTTGTTCTTTAATGAAACATTTGATCTTTAGTCAAATGGATAATAATTTTACTGTCACAATGAACAATGGTAACTTGTTGATTCGAATTCAATCCAATGAATAAGCCTCATAACCAAATAATTTCCTTAATTGCCTCCGTAACAACCATGTATTCTACTTTGTAGTGGACAATGCAACTGTAGGTTGTAAGGTAGGTTTCCAACTGATGACACTACTTCCAAATGAGAATACATAACCAGTGATTGATCTCTTTTTATCCAAATCACCAGCATAATCTGAGTCTACAAACAAACTACACCATTCTTAATCCTGTCAAACTCCAAACAAGAGTTAGTAGTACCACGTAAATGTCTCAAAATCCATTTTAATTCATGCCAATGTTCTTTACCTGGATTAGACATATATCTACTTAGTACATTGATAAAATGTGAAATGTCAAGATGTGTGCAAACCATTGCATACATCATACTACCAACTGTTTTGGAGTAAGGAACTTGTGCCATGGACTTAATTTCTTCATCTGTTTGTGGCGATAAAGCAGTTGAAAGTCTAAAATGAATAGCAAGAGGAATACTTACAAGTTTAACATCTTTCATACTAAAACGCTCTAAAACCTTCTCAATAAACTCTTTTGAGTAAGGTAAAGTTTCCCTGTAAGTCTACCTCTTTAAATTTCCATTCCCAAAATTTTCTTAGCTACTCCCATATCTTTCATCTCAAATTCACTATTAAGTTAAGCTTTTAACCTACTAATCTCAGAAATGTTTTGAAATAAGCATATTATCAACATGAAGCAATGTATAAATGTATGTGCCATCATCAAGTTTTCTGAAATAAACACAACTATTATATTAACTTCTAAAATAGCTGTGATTTACCACGAATGAGTCAAATCGTTTATACCACTGCCTAGGAGATTGTTCTAAGCTATACAATGGCTTCTTCAACAAACAAACATGGTTTTTCTTTCCTTCAACCTCAAAATCTTTAGGTTGTTGCACATATATTTTCTCCTTTAATTCACCATGCAAAAATGTAGTTTTAACATCCAACTGCTCTAATTCCAAATCATGCATAACTACTAATGCAAGTAAGACACGAATATAGCTGTGTTTAACAACAAGTGAAAAAACATCATAAAGTCAATTCCTTGAACCTGATTGTAGCCTTTTGTAACCACTCGTGCCTTGTATTTGGCATTTTCAATGTTAGAAATTCCTTTCTTGCTCTTAAAGATCCATTTGCATCCAAAGATAAGTCAAATTATTTATATATGATTGTGGGATAAATTGGAGCTAATTTAACTTATCTTCAGGTGAATTATGCACTTTAATTGGTTAATTCTCACATTTCA
>JAOSBN010000177.1:37045524-37056843 GCA_027563595.1 Erythroxylum suave | reverse complement strand
ACTAGGGACATTTTAGAATAGCATTATAATGCTTATGGTTTTACTATCAAGTCACATACTTGATGACATAAGCCTAAAACTATTCATGAAATGTAAATCACGTTATGTAAATAATAAACATACATATAGAAAAGAATACCTCATAATATATTATTAATAAGTTAGAATGTCAGTACAAAAGTCACATATGTCCATTGGCCTAAGGCATACTACTAACAACAAGGAGACCCAATGTCAACTTACTTGTTTGCATTTTCCCCGGAGATTCTTAACAAAATCATTTTGTAGAATGTCTGTAATAACCTTGGGTTCTGTTTTCACAACAAATGCAAGGATTTTTAACTCACTCACCTTAGTTTTGCAAATGACCTTATGCTGCTTTGTGGGGCTCATCACACTTCTATATCTATTATTCAAAAATCTCTTCAGGAATTTTGCAAAACATCTAGCCTTAGTGTCAACTTACTGAAAAGTAAGATTTACTTTTCCTCTGATGTTACTAATGTTAAAATGTTAAGGAATATAGGTGGATTGAATGTTGGCAGTTTGCCTTTTAAATATCTTGAAATCCCTGTATCATCAAAGAAGCTTAAGTTCATTGACTGCCTCCCTTTATTGGAGATAATTCAAAAGGAAAATCAATGCAGGACATAACAGAGCACTCTCTCAAGCTAGCAGGGTTCAACTTATTATATCTATTTTGACAAATCTGCATATTCAATGGAGCTCACATCTATTCCTTCCAAAGAAAATTAATAAGGAGATGGAGAAATGCATAAGGAACTTTCTTTGGATTGGTAAATACGACAATCCTAAGGGCTCCACGGTTAAATGGGACGAGTTAGACTTGAAAGTGCATGAAAAGGGCCTAGGATTGTCTTAATTAACTTGATATACATAGTGCTAGTGGCAAAGAGGATATGGAAGCTGTTCAATGACAAGGAAGCACTTTGGAGTAATTGGACAATTTGTCTCAATTAACTTAATACAAATAGTGCTAGTGGCAAAGAGGATGTGGAGACTCTTTAATGACAAGTAAGCAGTTTGGAGTAAGTGGACAAATCAATTCTACTTGAAAGAATCTGGCATTTGGCATTTAAAGGAAAAAACGAAGCATTCTTGGCCTTTTATCCTCATGTTAAGGAAAAGACATACTATATATTCTTTTTTAAAAATACATATTGGAAATGAAGAGGACACATGGTTTTGGTTTGAAAATTGAACATCTCTTAGTCCCCTATCTACAAGAAGTAAAATCTCATCCCTTGTAGCCAAAATTCCAGCTCATGCTAGAGTCTCCAAAATTATTGATCAATGTTCTTGGCTAGCCATTAAAAGAGCTGTAGATAGATTGCTTTCTTATCTTCCAAGATATTTACCTAACCAACTTTTGAAGGATAAAACTGTATGGAACTCCATAAGTAATAGGGAATTCTCCAATTACTCATGTTTAGAAGCTATTAGACCCCATCTTCCTTATGTTTCTTGGTACAACATTGTTTCGAAAGGGATTATTGATGCCCAAAGCCTCCTTCACCACATGGTTAGCTACTAGAGGTAGGTTGAAAACAAAAGACAGGCTCACGATTTTAATTGATCAGGTTTGTTGCCTTTGTAATTTATTTCCTGAGACTACCTCACATCTTTTCTTTCAATGTGGATACTCTTCCTCCACTTGGAATCCAAAAAAATAAATATATGATTGTCAGTTAGCAAGTCAATCAACTGAACTCAGCTTTAAAGCCTATTTATTGTTGTATCTGTAATAATTTGTCGAACAAAATATCTACTACTTAGAGGTCAACTTGCGACCTATTGAATATGGACTGTTATTGTTCTAGTTCTATAACTATATGATTTGGGTAACTTCTAGGAAAAATTTCATACTGTATTGTTCTATATCTGTATTTTTCTGCTATATCATATTATTATATTCATAAAATTAATTAACTTTTTATAACTTATTTTTATCAATTTTGTAAATACTAATGATTAATTAATACTACCGTTTAATACTTAAAATTATGTTGACTTTTTTTTAATAATACGTTGTAAACATTCAAATAAAATCTCGAATAAAACATATCTTAATTAACTATAATAGATTATAAAAATGTTAGCTTTAAAATTTTTGAAAATGTAAAGCATTTAGCAACGATTTATAAAATCGTCACAATTGCAAGCATTCAACGATGTTTTACATAATTCATCACTGTATGTCGGACATTTGTGGCGATTAATAAAAATCGTCGCTAAATACTAGACATTTTGTGATGATTAGGGAAAATTGTCGCAGAATGTTAAAGTTTGTACGACTAAATAGAATTTTAGTCCCCAAATATGGACTTTTAGTGACGTTAAAACATATCTTCGCAAAATGTACAACATATTTAGTGACAATTTACAGAGTTTGTTGGTAAAGTGACGTATTGGGCAACGAATAGTGTAAAACGTCACCGATTGTTCTACATTTAGTGACGATATGGTTTCAGCATCGACAAATATTAAACATTTAGCGGCTAATAATTTTATTCGTCGCTAAATGTTTTCTTTCGGTGACGCTTTATTTTTTTGTCGGTAAATGACAAGTTTTAGTGACGACTTATTTTTTTCGTCAAAATATGTTCTGTTTTTACGACGAAAAAAATTTCATCGCCAATGAAATCATTGCCAAATAATCCATTTGTTGTAGTGAAACTTAGACTTTAGATTGGGTTAGATGTTATGATTTGAGCTCTCGTCACAAAATACAACTTGTTTCAAGTATAAAATTATATCATTTTTATATTAATAAATAGATAATTTCATACCAAGTCAAATTTTGGGCTGTTCGAAACTTGATTGGATTCAAATTTGATATGAATGTTTTGAACTCAATCAAACTTTCTGGGTGAGAAAAAAAATTTGCTTGGAAATTGGAATCTAGGAATACAAGACACGCATCTAACCCCTTGCCATTTACTAGCTAGAAGGGCAGTTAAATAAACTAATATATTAGTTTTTGACGTTTTTCAATCCTTTGGATGCATATGATTTTTTACAATATTTTGGATGCATCAATAGTTAAACCATTCTTTAGATATTGAGGCATTCAACCACAATTATGATAGATATAATTACATATTATTTTCTTCATTAACTTTAGTGCTATTATTTTGTCAATATTTATGCATTACACGTTATTTTCCAACAACAGTGCGTAATAAGCTCCTGACAAAACCCATAATCTAGGAAATTTTACGCAACTGGAGCAGGTTGAGCAAGCAGTACCAAGAAGCGACTCTTAGTTTCACGGTCAACAATGCCGAACCCATCACCATGCTGGTAAAAACATAGTGCCATTCTTACCATGTTCATACATATTCGACCAAATTCTCTACAAAATGATGTATCACTTGCCACAGCTGTATTCAACTTCTTCCATGTTTCACTAATCAGATAATATACATGGGCACGGGCTTCTTCTTTGGAAGCTCCAGTTTCATGCATGTAGCATTGGATTGATTTTGGAACATCTCCTCTCTGCATCTCATGCTGTTTAAGAACAGAAAAAAAATCAAATTACACAAAGAATCCAGGAACAAGAAATGCTTGAATTTTTCTAACGTACGGATGAGGTTCCAAGATCATCTGCCAGCCTGAGACCCAGTGACGCCCATTTAATGATATCAGGATACAGTTCTTCCTTCAGTGATGCCATAGCTTTTTCTGTAATTGGATTTGCTGTTAGAAAATAAGTGTGGACTAGAATAACTGTACCGCTTATAGTTCTCCATCCATTGTCCAAGTATTCCTGGAGTGTTGGCTTATATTCACTTTTGTACCACTTGTGCTCCACTAAATAACCTTTACATAAATCTATCCACTGAAGAAGCATAACGAGAAATGCATATATATTAGAGAAATTCAATATTTAAGAAGCAAAAACACATATAATTACTAAATTCTATACATAAATTAAGTTTCAAAGATTAATGTTAAATACCGATTTCTTGAGGTAGTAAAATATATCAATGTCATGATCCCTGAGAGTAATATAAGCAACTTCATTTACAAAATTGACTAAGCCTAAAAAGGTCAGCTTCATATATTCCGGAAGCCGATCCATCATGTTTAGATCCCACCTGAAATCAAAGCGTGTATCAAAATGTACTTGTTGTATATAGATAAACAATAGTGACTTAAGAGATACAAAAATTAGGATTAACAAAAATTGGGGACTAACTTTTCAACGGTAGAGGTGAAGAGCTCAAGTTCTTCCAAGGTTCCATACACATCGTAAATGTCATCAATTATTACAATAAGTTGATTGAACTTTGTGCTCTCTTCTCTACAATAACCATATTGAGGCTCCATTGCGAACCCCATTGACCAGAGGAAGCACTCGGCTATCCTGTCTCTTATGAATGGTAATTTTTGTGAGAAACCAGTGTGATGCCACCACCTGAAGTCAGCAAATACAAAACCTTTTTTGAATATAACAGGGTGGTAATGAATTGGACTAGATTGAGTTTGAATATTTAAATTCGAACTTGAGCCTAAGTTAAAATTTGTTTGATTTGTTGAGTAAGGTTGGACTAGACTTTATCATATTTGATCAAATTCATGATAAAATAAGTGTAAACTCCAGCATGATAATGATGAGTATCTAGCCTTATTTTGAGGCTTTCAATTATTGCTAACACTTTTATGGTTCATAGGAATGACGAACAAGTGAAGACAATGAATGACGAATAGATGAAGCTCTTTTTGGAGAGGCACGGTCATGTAAAGTGCTACACACCTATGTCTGTAACTTACACGACCGTGTAGAATTGTGTTAGTCTCTAGAACCGTGTGAAGGAAGACATGAAGGGAGAAGACTTATATAGCCATGTACATGTCTCTATTCATGACATACACGACCATGTGTGAGGACTGTGTAACTTTTTATAACCATTTACGTCTACGAATTAAGTGACACCGGAAGAGACACGGTCATTTACACAATCGTGTATGTAACTGTATATAATGCGAAAACCTATTTTGGGATGTAAAAGATGATAAGAAATAGGTTTAATGATTGGTGGCACCCATAAAGGGAAGAAAAACATAGAGAGAGAAACTAGTACAATATTCTCATATTTTTTAATGTTTTGGGGATTGGATTGAGTCTTAGGCTATGCTTGGTTGGATATAAGGTTTTTAATGAAATGGTTTATAATGGAATGGAATGTAAATGAATGTAATATTAGAAAATTGTTGTTTATGAGGGATGGAAGGGTTAATAATGTAATGTAGTGAAATGTTGTTTGGAAGAAAAGTTCATAATGTAATATAATAAAATGTTGTTATTCATTTTGCATTCCATCCTAAACTCCCCAAATTATAGGTAACTTATTTTTACTGTTTAGGATGGAATGAGATGTAATGTGAAACCCTCCCCTTCCATCTTATTCCATTTCATTCTATTACAAACCCTCGTTCTAAACAATAGAATAATATTGCATTCTATTCCATTTCATTAATTACCACCCGACTAAACATAGCCTTAGTTGAATTACATATCAACTTTGAGTTTCAATCCTAAAATTTGGTAAGGCAACTTGTAATTATTAGGTGAAATATTAAACTTTATAAATCCTTATTCGAGTTTAGTAGACTTGTTTGTTGGTTTAGCCCATGATTTTTTCCTTTACAGTAGAGGATTTCCATATAAATCTCGATGTCAGGTTCTTTATTAAGTTTTTATTCTCACACTGATTTGTTAGTTAAAACTGAATAGTTTTTTTATTTTCTGATTAATTTTTAGAGAGATATGTTTTTTTCTCCCAACAAGTGGTATCAGACCTATCGTAATGAAAGGGAAAACTAACTCTGTGGTTCAAGTTGACATCAATAAACTACTCTATTTAGAGGCTTATAATGGAGGATCTTTAGTTTTGCAAGGATCTCTTCGATCTTATTGATATGGACAAAGATGTGAAGGATGATGGTCCTTCAAAACTTGAGAAGATATCAGATAAAGAATGGGAGAAGATGAAGTGGAAAACTCTAGACATGATTCAACAATGGATCGATATCAGTATATCCAATCGTGTGTCACAAGAAATGGATTCTTTTAGTTTTAGAAGAAGCAAGAAGATTTGTATTAAAGGAATACTACTCGTAACAAGGCCTCTCTGATTAATTTGAAGCTAAATACTGGAACATCTGTGTCAGAGCATCTGAGTGATTTTTAGGATATAATCAACAAACTTACAATAATAAATATCATTTTTTATGACAAGCTTCAAGTCTCATTCTTGTTGAGTTCATTATTGGATAGTTGGGAGAAGTTAGTGGTGATGATAAGCAATTCAGCTTTTAAAGATGTGCTCTCTTTGGATGTAATCAAAGAAAGTATGTTCGATAAAGAAATTGGAAGAAAAGAGATGGGATTTTACAACGTGCAGGTTTTCATGGCAAAAAGCAGGGGTCCCAAAGGGTGTGCCAAATCTAAGAACTGATCATAGTCTAGAGGTGACAAAGACATGAATTGTTAACTTAAAGGAAGTAGCAAAACAAACATGCCATTCTTGTGACAAGCTAGGACGTACTAAGAGGTTCTATTACAAATGGAAAAGGGATCTGGAAAGGCAAGATCATCATAAAGATAGAGATGAAAAGAGTATAACCATAATTACTTCAAGCGTGGATGATGAGGTATCCTTAGTTTGTACGATAAGTGAATGCTTCCATATCAGTGATTCAGGTTCTAAGTAGCTAATTGACAGGGGAGCTTCATATCAATGTGTTCCAAAAGTAGTGTATTTCCCAAACTATAAGAGTGATGACTTTGGGAGCATAAAGACGGGTAACCAAAGTTATGTTAATATTGTTGATGTAGGTGACATACGAATTAAAACAAACATCGGATGTTTGCTGACTTTGAACGATGTATGACACATCCTTGATTTAAGGCTAAATCTGTTGTTAGTAAATGTGCTAGGTCAAGAAGATTTCAATGACATTTTCAGGGATAGGAAGTGGAAATTGTCCAAGAAAGCCATGAATGTTGCTCAAGGAAAGCTATGTTGCACAATGTATAAGACGTACACTTAAAAGTGTGTGGTGGAGGAGAAGCATATATAGTTGAAGAGGAAACTTCTCCAAATTTATGGGATTGACCATTGGGGCACATGAGTGAGAAGAGATTGAAGTTATTCGCTGATAAATATGTTATTCCAGTTAAAAACACTTTACTTATTAATCCATGTGACTATTGTTTAGCAGGAAAGCCATATAAAGTCTCTTTTAAGAGACGATCTACAAAGAAGATGGAGTAATTAGAGTCGGTGCATTCAGGTGTTTGTGGACCAATTAAAGAGGAGAACTAGGTGGTAAAAAATATTTTTTTAGATTTATTGATGATGCTTTAAGGAAGAATTTGTTGTATATGTTGAAAGCGCAGAATCAAGTATTTAAAACATTCCAGAAGTTTTACATTATGGTGTAGAAAGGCTTACGAATAGATAATGAAGGTACGTATACTTCTAAGGTGTTTGAAGATTACTATATATTGCATGACATTAGACATAACAAAGTCGAACCTGGTACTCCATAACATAGCGGTGTTATTGAGAGGATAAACATAACTATTGTGGAGAAGGTATGTAGCATGCTCAGAATGTTCATATTGTCAAAGATATTTTAGGTTGAAGCAGTCATAATTGTAGTCTATTTAATGAATTGAGCTCTCTCAATTCTATTAAAATTTAAGACCCCACATATCATCATTAAAGAGTTTTTGGCTACAAGGTATTTAAACACAAACCTACAGATTAGAGACAAAAGCTTGACTCAAAGGCTATATCTTGGATTTTTGTTGACTATGGTAGTGGTCAGTTTGGCTACAAACTCTATGACCCATAGAAGCAAAAGGTGGTAATGAGCAAGGATGTGGTGTTCCAGGAGTGCGAGAAAGGTGCTATCCTTTTGAGAAGAGATATGGATACTCAAAGTAGCACATCTTATGATGTAGTTAATTTTTCTCCAAATTTTACTACTGCTGAGCAGTCTAAAAATAAAGGAGATGACGCGTTTGACCAAACACACATTGATGGTGATTAGATACAAAATGGTAATGATAAGCTACACAAAGCACATCAGAACAATGCTAAAGATGAAGTTATTGGGAATGATGAGCAGGGAGGATTCAACTGCTAGTGATATACAACATCGAAGGTCGACAAGGGAGAAAAGGTCTTCTACAAGATATTCAAGTTTAGAATATTTGTTAGTGATTGTTTAGGGGTAGCCTAAGAATGTGTAAGAACCTACTTCTTGTGAAAATAAAAATCCCTGGCATGCAACTATGAAGGAACAGATGAACTCTTTAAAGAAGAATAATACATATAAGCTTATGAAGCTTCCAAAAGAAAACAAAAGGCATTGAAGAATTTATGAATTTTCAAGATAAAGAAAGATGGTGAAAAACTAGTTTCAACACAAAGCCAGGCTAGTGATGAAATGATTAAGTTAAAATAAGGGTATAAATTTTGATAAAATCTTCTCACTAGTGTTCAAGATGTCCTCAATTCGAGCAATTTTGATATTGATTGCCTACTTAAATCCTAAACTTGAACCTGAACAACTGGAAGTCAAAAAACCTTCTTGCTTGGAGAATTGGAAGAGAAGATATACATGGAGTAGCTAGAAGGATTCAAAGGAGAATTTGGTTTGTAGGTAGAAGAAAAGCTTATATGAGTTGAAATGAGCTCCAACGAAGTGATATCAGAAGTTTGATTCTTTTATGATAGATCATAGTTAGAAGCGAACTTATGTCAATACTTATGTGTATTTTTAAAAGTTCATAGGTGAGTTCTTTTATATGTTGATGATATGCTGATTGTGAGTCAAAATATTGGAAGAATCCAAAAATTATAGGAGGATCTGGCTAAATCTTTCGGTTTGAAGGATCTGGGACCTATAAAACAACTTTTAGGAATGGAAATAACTTGGGACAGGAAGAGTAGGAGATTATGGTTGTCACAAGAAAGGCATATTGAACAGGTGTTAAAAATGTTCAATCTGGAATATGTCAAGTCAATTAGCATGCCATTGCCACCTCACTTTAAGTTGAACAAACGTGCATGTCCCTCAACAGAAAAGGAGAAAGATAGTATGTCTTTTGCTCTATACTCATCTGCATTAGGGTCTCTGATATATGTTATAGTGAGTACAACGTCAAATATAGCACAAGCTGTTAGGTTAATGAGTAGATTCTTGTCTAATCTAGGAAAGGTTCACTAGGAAGTAATGAAATCGATTTTAAGATACTTAAAAGGTATTTCAAAGTTGAGTTTGTGTTTTGGCGATGATGAGCCAATTTTAGAAGGTTATATTTATCTAGATATGGCTGGAGATCTTGATGGAAGAAAATCCACTTCAGGTTTTTTATTCAATTTTGCAAAAGGAGTCATTTCATGACAATCCAAGTTGCAAAAGTGTGTAACATTATCTATGACTAGAGCAAAGTATACAGCTATAGCGAAAGCTAGTAAGGAGTTGCTTTGGTTGAAAAAATCCCTTCAAGATTTGAATATAAAGCAGTTGTATTTTGTGATAGTCAAGTGTCGTTAACTTGAGCAAAAATACTATGTTTCATTTCCTCACAAAGCATATAAATGTCAATTTCATTGGTTAAGGTATGTGATTGAGGACCAACAATTGATGTTAAAGGAGATTTATAAAAACATGAATAATGCTGATATTTTGACTAAAGTTGTTCTCGGAAGCAATCATAAGCTTTATAGTAAGCTTGTCGGGATGTCTCTCAAGTAGTCCTTAAAGCATACATGTCTTCCCCATAATTAGGTTGAAGGGGGAGATTGTTGAGTATCTAACCATATTTTGAGACTTTCGATGTTCGTTGACACTTTTATAGTTTATAGGAATGATGAACGAGTTAAGAAAAGATGAATGATGGTTGGATGAAGCTCTTTTGGGAGAGACACGGTCTTATAGAGTGCTATACGCTCGTGTCATTAACTTATACGACCGTGTAGATCAACTATGCAAGTCTTTGGAACCATGTGAAGGAAGACATGAAGGCAAAGACATATACAGCCGCGTGTGATGACCGTGTAACTCTCTATAACTGTGTACATCTATGACTTAGGTGACACTAGAAGAAACACGATCACTTATATAGCTATGTATGTGATCGTGTATAATGCAGAAAACCTATTTCAGGATATAAAAGATGAAAAGCATAGGTTTGATGATTGCTTATTGATTTGGCTTGTAGTTCTTCCCCCTACACCGGAGAATTTTTCAAGTATATCTTGATGTCTGCTTCTTTATAAAGTTTTTATTCTCATTGATTTGTTGGTTAAACTTGAAGAGTATTTTGTTGTTATTTTTCAGTTGATCTTTTAGAGACGTGTTTTTTTTTTTTTTGGTACCAACAAATCAAACCGGGCATCTTACAAGAAAGTGAACCTCAAAAAGTCAAATTCTTAGATTAAGCAACAGGAGCAAATGTACAAAAAAGAAAAAAAAAGCTTACTTGGAAGTTTGTTTCAGCTCCTCTTGGTGAACTGCCTGCAGATTGTTGTATTCCATTTTTGCAAACTCAAGAAGCAGAGGATTCATGGCCCGTTTACTCTGGTACACATCCATGTACCATCTGGCTTCCAACCTTGGCATTCTCCAATGCAACGGGAGCTCCAGGGCATGTTTAGCTAGTATGGATATGTAATCATCTTGGTTGTAGTTCACATACTCTTTAAGATGTTGCGCTGCAAAATCTCTTGCCTCCTCCAAGATGCTCTCACCTTCTTCCACAAGAAATGATGCTTCGTAGAGAGAAAGCAACCCCTCAATGTCCTCACACAGGCATGCTTTGAATTTCTGTAGATTGTCCTTGAAACTATTGAAAATATCTGCAATTTGAATTAGATTGGTAATGAAGAGATCAGCTGCAAATACGTACACAAGAGTAAAGCTTATTGGAAGCAATTTTCTACTTCCATGTACCTTGAGAAACCTTAAAACCATTTTGTCTCAAGAGTCTAAACTCAAGAGCTTGGGTATATAAATCACCGTTTGACAAGCCATTATTATTCGGCTTATCGTTGTAAATTCTGGCTAAAACTTTTTGTATCTCATCTTGGAAACAATATTCTACCCCAAGTCTTTGAAGGGTGTCAATCAGTTCCAGTTGATCTAAACGATTCATCGCTTTATTCCCAAGCATCGACCTCACGTCCTCCTTCAACTTCTCGATTCGTGTTGTGTAAGAATCCACCTGCACATGATTGACAACTGTAACTTCCGAGCTTTACAAAACCTACC
>JAOSBN010000177.1:37033445-37045424 GCA_027563595.1 Erythroxylum suave | reverse complement strand
GGGCATTTTATATTGATTTTAGATAAATAATTTGCTAAACTCTTGTCCATTTAATGTTTAAATTGCACTAATTAAGAATTATTTGTTTTAATTCTAGGCACCTATTGGATTTGGAATGTTTAAGAGTATAAAACAAGAAAAGCTCTCAAAAGAAGGAATCACAAAACGTTAACATTTTACCACCCAAAAACGTTAATGTTTTTACAAAGAGAGCGGTAGCCATGGTTTTTGAATGGAATGAGGTTAAAAACGTAAAAAGAGAGTGGGACAACGAGGGGGGACGAAAAAGACCAAGGGAGTGGACCAAAAACTCGGTGAAACAAATATTCAATACAGTGAAGAGTAGAGAGTTGGCGACTGCGTGGAAAGAAATGAAAGGAGAGAGCGTAAAAGCAAAGAAGAAGTGAAGAGTGGCGACTGAGAGGAGTGTAGTGTGAGTAGCGTAAGATAGTGAAAATAACACAAAGAAGGCTAGCAACATTGAAACAACGTGAAGCCTGGGACAACGTAAAGGCTGGGAAAAGAAATCAGTGGAGGTTGGTGGTGGCAGAAGGAGAGCAGCATTAGGAGAGGCTGGAGCTACGTTGAAAAACGTTAGGTTAGTGAGAAAAAGAAGAGAGTAGCGTGGTAGAGTGTGGACGTGAATGAGATAAAGGCTGGAGAAGAGTTGTGTGAACAGTGGAGGTGGACCAAAAACCCCCACTTATTAGTCCCATAAGCTATAGTAACAAGGAGGGAATAGAGAAAATACAATAGTAGAAGACGTCGGCAGTAGAGCAATTAGAAGAGGAGCATTCTTTGGACAACAGCAACTATATTGGGTATTTTGATTTGTTTTTATTCTTTATTCGTTTTAATTTTTATGGATTCAATCAATGCAATTATATATCATGACCATGATTTATATTACATTGATGAATATGTGTAAGTAGTTTTCTTTGGTTGAGATTAGGATTAATATTGGATTGAGACAATTTTTGTGGTATTGTTTTATTTGCTTGATTGAATGCATATTTAGCCTGATTTAGATTGACCAACTAGATTAAGGCCTTAGATGATTGAATGTCATAACCATTGGGATTTGATTTGTTGGAAAATCGATCAAGCAACATACTTGAAACTAACGCGTAGACCAACCGTAGAATCTTGTATGAGGTACCTAGAATTAATGAACTTAATTTTAGGCTTCTTGCATTGAATGTTTTCTTTTTATTCCGAATTATCTATGACCCAAGTAGGTAACTTGGATTTAAAAGAGAAAGGAAATCCTATGAATATTAGGTTTAACTTGCTTAAGTGAAGTAACTCCTAAATCAATCCACCGTTACAAGTTTAGTGCCTAATCCAATTGAAATTTAATACCTTAGCCAATTTCTATCATTTGATTAAATCTAGTTTTTTTTTTATATTCATACTTTGTATCTTACATATTCCCTTAATTCACTTACTTTATTTTATTTTCAAATCAATCAATTCTTGATTGTCTTAGTTATTTTGTGTCGTTTAATTTAATTGTCTTGCGTGTTGGAATCGCTTGGGTACGATATCCAGTTCTTACCGTTTTATATTACTTGTTGACGAGGTACATTTGCCTCTAGTTGGTCTAGATAGAATTTAATTTATATTGCTTTATTTAGATCACAACACTTATCGTTGTAAGTTGTGGCTAAAGTCCTTTCTATCTCATCTTGGAAACAATATTCTTCCCCAAGTCTTTGAAGGGTGTCAATCAGTTCCAATTGATCTAAACGATTCATCGCCTTATTCCCAAGCATCGACCTCACATCCTCCTTTAGCTTGTGGACTCTTGTTGTGTAATAATCCACCGGCACATGCATGATTGACAACTGTAACTTCCGAGCTTTACAAAACCTACCTCACAACAAACCAATATGCATTGAACAATGTAGCAGTGAAAGGTATTAGTAGTGAACACCAACGAAGGAAACATGAAAGAAGATGAAATCAACATGAAAAATATACCACGAAGTTATTTGTTAGTGACTGAATATAGTTATAATCCCATAAAGCAGGTTGGTAATTTCCAGATCTTCTAGTTACAGCCTGGTCAGAAACTTTGGCCACAACCTGCATTGAAGTCGGCTGAAACTTCTATAGATTGATGATCCAAGCAACAAGTGTTGGTTTTGTGATACAGCTGTTGGACCAATGGAGGTTGACAAATTAAATCCTTCTTTGTTTTGATAATAATAAAATTTAAAGAATTGGTTAAGTAATAATTTCAGGATTAATTGGAGTAAAATGAAGATGGAATACTATCACAAGTTGATGCAATGTGTTACAAGTCATATGCAATTTGGATAAGTCAATCAAGATATAAACAACGTGTATTTCATGAGAAGATATTGCTTGAAGAATTCAAATTTGAATCTTAACAATCAAAGATTAGAGATTATGTGAGATCTGTTAGTTGAAGAACTGGACAAGTCGACTATCATATTGCAAGTCGACTATCTACAATCAGACCTGTGAGTTGGATAAAGGAACTAGTCGACTATCATGGAGTTAGTCAACTATTCGAAGAGCGGAGCTGAAAGTTTTATAAAAAACGTTGGTACTAGTTGACTATCACTTTGAGTACAAGTTGACTATAATGCATTAGTCGACTATTACACACCGATTAGTCGACTATTAGTTGCAGCTAAACAAAATTTGACTTTTTCAATTGATTTCAAACGGGAGAAAATCTTCATACAACAGCTAGGAGCGTTCTACAACGGCTAGAAGAGATCTACAACGTCCATAAACGTCTTGAAGCCTTCAAATAAAGGACTACACTTCAGAGGATTAATTACACAAGTCCAAAGAGAAGCATACTTGCTATAGTCCAAAAATAATCCTCACATTGCTCTCAATTTTGCTACTTAGCTCATATTGATTATATTCAGCTGTACTAAGTGTTGCTATTTCATCTTTATCATTGTTATTATTGTGAGCTGAGTGATTGGAGGAGAATCGCTTGAAAGGTAAGATTTGTGCCGGAAAACAAATCGTCTGTAAAGTGTTGCTTGAGCTGGAAGTCAAGTTAATTGAAGAGTTCACACTGAACTACAAAGTGTGTAGTAAAGAGCTTTGACAAAATTCTAAGTGGGAGCTTAGGTAGAGGACGTAGATCTTAGCACCGAACCTCTATAAAAATTTGTGTTCCTCTCTTCTTTACTCTTTTACATTTCAATTGTGTTTTTGTTTGTTTTGTGTGTTCAAATTATTTGTTTTGTAGCATCTTAGGAAAAAAGATTAAAAGATCTATTCAACTCCCTTCTAGATCGTTTTTAACAGGGAATTGAAGATGAAGTAACCAAGGGAAGGAACATTGTTTTCTATCACGAAATTATGAACACCTGGTCATTACTGCGATTGTATAGATGATTCGTGTAAACAATTAGCTTTGTGTGAAGCTCTCTAACCAACTTAGTTTCCATTTTTTGCAACCACGAGGTGTCCCCTTTCGTAGGGAGTCAAGTTAGTTTACGACAGAAAATTATCCAAGTGGAAGCATAACTCATTTATTAACTCATTTGTATGAGTTTATCATTCTACGTGGAAATGTTAGCTTCACAAGTCTAAATCTGTGATATCCTGTCCAGTAAGGTAGTTCGCGAATAAAAATTTTATATTAAAAATGGAATAAATAAATAAAAATATTTTATAAATCTATAAAATATAATGAATACCCATTAAGCATGTTGTTACATATGTCATCATCATTTTCATCGATACTCAGTTGAAGTCTTGCTGAGGCGTGAGGTCTGGAGAAGTATGATAATACACAGCCTTACTCTTATTTAGTAGAAAATTGTTTTCGAGTAGTTATATATGTATAATCTAAAATAAAAAATATTGTAAGATTTGTCTTAATTTAAGTTATAAAAAACAGATGATTAAGGAAAATTTTTGACATAATAGATTTTAAATTGAGGATCTTTTCAATTTAGTGTCTAAGACTTCAAACTTTCAATTAAAATAATTTTTAATAACCTTAACAATTCATTTAAAAGGTTATTTATATTAGTATTTTGATGATTTGGTAACAAATTTTTTTTAATCTACAACACATGTTTTAGTCTACAGTCTACATGCATGAATGATTAGGTTACAATTAATTTTCCTTGTAAACCGCCTACATATCCCAGATAAAAACAGATTTTATTAGTCAAATTAACAAAATACTAAAATAATTGACAATTTGAACTGAGTTATTAAGACTATAAAAAATTAGTTGATCAATTAAAAATTTTAAAATTTCAGTTACTAAGTTTAAAATTATCTTAAAAGTTTGAACATTTTATAATCTATTATCTAAAAAATTTAATAAACTTAACATATGGAACTGAATATCTACGGGATTTAAGTTTCATTAACAAATATAAGTTTAGATTATATATATTCATAATATTTACTATTAATAATTTTAAAATAGCAATACCTAAATGATTTTTTCTCTGTAATTACTCCTCTAATAATGCTTAGTTTAAGAAAAAAGTTCTCAAAGAGATAGTATTTTCTTATTTGTTTCTGTTTCTCTTTGTAAAAGAAATTTTTTATTTTTTCAGTATTAAAGTCGTTTTTTTCTTTTTTTCTGCAAATTTATTTAAAACAATCCCTCAGAGTCAGATAATTAAGAGGAGGGAGATTGAAAGTAGTTTCTCTGGTTTCGAAGTCTTAAGGTGCCCTTTCGATGACTAGGCTTCGTACGTCATTAAACTACAAGGAACTTTCACATAATTCGAACAAGGGTTGGCTTTTACTCTCTTTCGATATGTCGCCGTCGTACAGATAAACATTATCCTATAAGTGTCAGACAACTAAGGTAGAGTGTTTGAGATTTTAGAGATGCTTTTGTACGTGAGAAATTTATAGGACCATCCAATTCGTCAAAGTATTATCTGATTGCTCTCACATCTGGAATGCAAACCACCCACTTCCTCGTATTAAGGTTTGAGAATTTAAGGTTGTTTTTTCCTTAAATATGAGAAATTTATAGGACCATCCAATTCTTCAGGTATTATCTGATAGCTCTCACATCTTGAATGAAAACCACTCACTTCCTCGTATTAAGGTTTGAGGATTTAAGATTGTTTTTTCCTTAAATAACTTCAGATAAGTGACTAGGGAAAAAAAAAACCAACACAACAAACGTATCCTATCCTGTAACAGAAAAAGAATAAGTTGAAGATTCAAGCTCGTGTTTCTATTGACGAGAATGCTAACATAAATATTAAATACAATATACAGTGGCGTTAATCTAGTTAATCACGATTCTATACCAAGCTATTTTGGTAACAAACTAATGTAAGAGATCTGCCTACTAATAACAGTTGTACAATCTGACCATTACGTGTAGAATGTAAATGACCATAGGCTATGATTAAGGTCCTGTGATCACTTCTATGATCGCTGATCTTATATCTTTAATATCTTGAAATGACAAAGGTAGAGATGATAAAGCAGTTTGTGTTTGACTTGGTTTGACTAAAAATTAATAAATTTGACTTTAGTTAATTGAATTTTGAGCTAAATTTATATTTTAATTTATAAAAAATTTTAAAATTAGAGTTGAGCTAGAATGTGAAACTCAAACTTGAGTTAGGTTTGAATCCTAAAGCCTAATTATATTAAAAATAATATTGTTTAATTTTTTAAAAAAATAAGGCTTTTAAGTTTAATTTATCCCATTTGACTCTTAAAATATGTAATTTTTTTTAAAAATTTTATGCTTTTGAGTTTGAACTAGTCTAAGTATACGTTTACTCATTTAATATTTTTCCAAAAAGATTAAAATTTTAAGTTAACTTGACGTGATTGGACTTGATATGACGTGATCTAATTAAAACCTGATTAAGTTTGAGCTTAGCCGAAATTATTCAAACCCAGTTAGGCTTTAAACTCCTCAAAACTTGATTGCATCTAAACTTGGATCAAGTCTCATAAACTCGATCGAGTTTCTAGTTTGACTCAAACGCCAAAAAAAAATCAAGCTGGACTTTCATAAGGAGCCCAAACCCAAATCGATTCATTGTCATTTCCAAGTCCAAATCGATTCATCAGAACTGATCAGCAACGATAGGTCTCGTATGATAACGTTTCACAAGAGAAAGAAAGGGCTAATAAAGAAGGTTGAAGAGTTCCAAATTCTGTGCAACGTAAAGGTCTGTGTGATCATTTTTGGCCACAAAACTCAATCATCACCATCGATGTGAGGTCGAAACATGGCCTTCTGATCCTGATGAGGTAAAGAGCATGCAATGGTTATCACTCATTCTCCATAAACCCTCATCGCAACTCATCAATTTGGGAACAAGAATTTGGATTTTTGAATAGACGTGTGCGTGTGTGAAGTGGAGAAGAAGAAGACTTGGGAGAGTTCAAGTCGAAGAAAGGAAAAATAAGAGGCAACCTGTTGAATGAGTAAAACGCAAAGCATAAAGGAGGAATAACTCACACACGTGAGCAGCACATGGGAGACACGCATAATAAGAAGCCAAAATGCAGCACTTCACTTAACATCAAGCAATGGTCTGATATGCGAGAAAACTAGAGGAGAAAGGCTGATACATTAAGGAACACGTGCATGACACATGCATAATTCATTGACTCAGTCAACAACAGTTATCCTCAACTCTTATAAATTGGACCAGTCCAAAGCTTCATATACACAACAAAATACATTTACAAGTCTAAAAGTTTACGTAGTCTGTGATTCAAGTGAGAAAAATAGTCAGAGTGCTAGAGTACCTATCAAAAGAGTACTAGGGAGTTTGTGAGAAACTCTTGTAGGTTTTTTTAGGGAAAACATTCAATCTTTTGTATACCTTCTTTCTTGATACTAGTAAAAATCCGATGTATGAGTTTTGATCTTTGGACTTAGATAGTTGTGTGCTATCGAACTAAGTAAATTCTGAGTGTCTTTACTTTTCTTGCAATTTCCATTCCTGCAACAATAATAATCTTGATCGGTCTTTGTGATAAAGACAGCAGTAAATCAAAGTAATATCCCAACAGAATTAATATCAAAGCCATCAAAGTTTCTGTCCACATTCACAAGTCAAAGAATCCATCAAAGAAGAAAGATCAAGCACAATTCTATACAAAGAACCTACAAGATGGTGGGAAAAGAGATGGAAGTGCTCACAGGAAAGGAGGACTTTGCAATCTGGAAATTACAGATGCAAGCCCTTTTTGAATCCTATGAATGCTTTAGGGCCATAAATGCAACATATGAAGATGAACAAGATCCTGTGAAGAATTTCAAGAAAGCAAGATTAGCACATTGCAAGCTGATGCTGCATCATTCACCTATTGTCATCAGAAAGGTGAAAGATTGCAATATAGCAAAAAGGTTATGGGACAAATTGGATGAGATCTAATCCAAAAGGTGCCTACCGAATAAGATGACATTGCTGCACAACCTTGCCAACTTCAAGATGAACACAACCGTAACTTTAGAAGGCAATATGGATTACTTCTTCAAATTAATTCAAGATCTTGAAGCCACTGGAGAGATAATTTTTGAAGAACACCAAGCAGTGGTGATTCTAAAGTCACTACCACAGGAGCATAATTCATTTAGAAAAGTGGTTAAGCATGCTAATGGTGATGCTCCAACAGTAAAGACAATTCTTGACTCTTTTATAGAGGAAGTGATAGACAATAATCACTTTAAAAAGGAACCAGAAGTGATGTTCCTGGACAACAGATCCGAGAACAAATCAGCACAAAATGGCTCAAAGAAAGGTAGCCAGAAAACTAAAGGAAAGGGCAAACAGAGGAAAACTAATGATGACAAGAAAAGAATAAAGCTAAAGGTAAAAAATGCTACTACTGTGACAAAGTAGGACATTTTGTAAGGGATTGCAGGAAGAAAAAGAAGGACAAAGAGGCACAGAAAGCTAATGCAGGAAATGTTGAAAGGCTTGAAGAATCTAGTGGAGATGAGATTCTTGCATTAACACCTGAAGCAGATGAATTGACAGTAAACTGGATTCTAGATTCAGGTTGTACAATGCATGTAACTCCCCACAGGGAGTGATTCTCTACATTTGAGAACTTGTCAGCCAAAATAAGGATGGCTGATGCAGGGAAGCAAGATACCAAAGGCATTGGCAATGTTTCCATCAAGATTTATGATGGAAAGGGAAGGACATTGAGCAATGTGAGATATGTCCCTGGAATTAGAAGAAATCTTCTATCCAAAAGTTCTTTTGAGAAGCAAGGATACAAGATTAGGTCTAAGGATGGTTTAAGAGAAATCATCAAGGATATGGAAAGGTGGTTATAAGGGCAATTGAGAGAGGAGGCCTATACTATGTTGAAGGAACTATAGAAATCAACCTAATAGTAGAGGAAAAGGAGCTGAACTCAACAATCCTATGGCATGCAAGACTCAAACATGCAAGGAATAAGAGTCTCAAGCACCTAGAGCAACAAGGCATGCTACCAAACATTGCTGTAAAGAAAATTGACTTCTGTGAAGAGTGTGTCCTAGGTAAACACCACATAACTCCTTTCCCAAAATTTGCAAGGAAAGCCACCAGCAACATGGAATATACTCATAGTGACCTATGGGGACCAGCACAGACTCAAACCATGGGAGGTAAGAGATATTTCATGTCAATTATTGATGACAGATCCAGGAAATGCTGGATCTATCTCCTAAAGTCCAAGGACGAAGCACTACAAGCATTCATCAAGTGGCACACCCTGATGGAAAACCAAATTGGAAAGAAACTGAAGTGTTTGAGGACAGACAATGGCTTGGAGTTCTGCAACAAGGAGTTTGATGACTACTGTGAAAAGAAGGGCATTCAAAGGCACAGAACAGTCAAAGCTACTCCTCAATATAATGGAGTAGCAGAAAGATTGAACAGGACACTCCTAAAGAAAACAAGATGCATGCTACTGTCCTCAGGCCTATTTTAAGCTCTATGGGAGGAAGCTATCAAAACAACAGCTTATCTCATAAACAGATTACCAACATCCGCAAATGATTATAAGACTGCCGAAGAGGTATGGACTAGAACTAAACCTAATTTGACTAACTTGAGATCTTTTAGATGCAGTGCCTACATCCACCAAACAGAAGGAAAGTTAGAACCTCGAGCCACTAAAGGAGTGTTTCTAGGATATCCTGAAGGCACAAAAAGGTATAAGGTCCTAATCCTATAGCTAGGAGCTCACAAAACTCAAATAAGTAGAGATGTGTTGTTCAGGAAAACTGAATTCCTACTAATGAAGCATAAAGATGGAGGAATGCATGTTTTAGGAGACTGTCTTACAACAGCTAGGTTCAGACAACAGTTTGACTCCCTTCTATGTCCCACCCTCCTAATATGAAGGAGGAGAAACAGAAACAGCTGTTGAACAGACAAGAGAAGCAGTAGAAGAAAGAGTGGACTAAAGTTCTAACCCTTAGGAGGAAACAGAACAAAAAGAGGGAACAACAGAAGCTCAAACTCCACTACATGACTATCAACTAGTCAGAGATAGGGAACCAAGGCAGATAATACCAAACATAAGGTATTTTGGTATAAGTATATACCAAAATATATACTCATATATTTTGTATATAATTTGTATCATAATTTTATATTACATGTCCTAATTATAATTACTACAACAATATTACAATTGCGGTCAAATTTTTTATTTATTTATATTTTTGTTTATTTATTTATTTATTTATTATTATTATTATTATTATTATTAAAGACTTAAATATTACTCTCACAATTATTTTCAAAATTAATTATAAAAATGTAATTGAGGGTTGGTGAGTGTCAAATCAACCAAAAATTATCAACCTACTTAGAGTATTAACGTAGCACAATGGAGAAAAGTCGTCTTCTCAGGAAATGGTGGTTTATCTCTTTTAAACAATTAAGTTTAAAAAAAGGGTGTTTTAGAAGTTACGTTAAAAGCAATATTAAAAATAACAAAAATAAATTGATTTAAAATTTAATAAAACATACTTGATTTAAAATTCAATAAAACAAACTTTTATTTAAAGGAATTTATTTCTATCTTGATTCATACAATTGATAATTGATGTAAAAGTAATTCAACATATTCACGATTAAATTGGTTCTAGTTATTAAGAATATATCTATAATAACCAATCTTTCCTTATCTTGTACAGTAATCATGAACAGATCAAATAATTACTCCTTAATCAAAAAAACCCTAGAGGCAGCTCGTAGGATTTAATGTTTCGACAACCTTAAAATCTAGAAAGACCCAATTCTAACTAAAACAAACTCAACAAATGGTTTATAGCAATTAGATTAATTAATTCCACGCCATTTATTAAACTTCTTAACGAGGAAATAAAATTATATCGACTACCACTTATTAAAATCAACAAACAATTAGGGATTTGTCGTTTTAATTAGCAGTAGATTATTTCAAGATTATTAAACATATGCATGCATTCAGTAAAACCCATAACTATTATAAAACCACTTAATTCAATAAATAATTAAATATCCTAGCGCAATTGAATTCAATAAATCCTATTTGATCTCACATCGATGTAAAATCAAGGTTTCAATAACATCCTTTAACTAGAATAAAAAAAATAGTTACAAGTCATTGAAAATAAAAAAAACACATGAAAATTATTCATAAATAAATTATCTTATGGAAGAAACCTAAAGGAGAACTTGCGAGGGTGGACTTTTAAGTTCCACTTTGTTTCGCCCTTGAAAGCAAAAGGTGGGAAACAAAACCCAGCGTAAAGATGTCTCCAAATCCAACTCCAGCTGTCAATTGTTTCCAAACTCTAGAAGACGTCCTCAAACCTGGTCCAGTTGAAAAATTCACCCACGTAGCTGATACTTTTTGCCCTAGTAAAGTTGCCTACATATGTTGTTCTCCAAAAAGGCGTCTCTCCTTCAAAAAGAAAACTCCCAAAAGATACATCCCTCTTTCCCTAAAAAAGAAAACTAAAACCCTCCTTGCTTTTTTAAGCTTGTGAAAGCTGCCCCCTCTCTCACAAGCTCTCTTCTTTGTTCCGTTTTTCTACTATTCACTTATGTGACAATTTTATTTTCGATCTAATGGCACTATTCACTTTTATTAAAACATACACTCCTCTTGCTGCATTTCACTCCTACCTCTGTTGCATTTTGCTCCTCTTGATGTGTTTCACTCTAGACACGATTCAATTATGGCTGAAAGAGATGATGTGTCGAAGGAAGCCATGGTAAGAAATGAAGCTTTGGTTATATTCTTTCTTAATCACTCATAGGTCCCTCAAGATCTTTGAGGGCTCTAATACCATGTAGAAGCTTTTTTAGAAAATAGATGAAGGCGTTTAGGATAAAAGAATATGTAACACTAGAGTTATTTTATTATATTATCATAATAATGAATTTGGTTGCCCTATATAAGCAAAATAAAAAAAAAATCAATAACTATTAAATAGAGATTTCAGCCAATAAAGCTGACTTATAAAATAAAATTAAAAATAAACTAAAGACCTGTTTAAAAGGAATTTTGACAGTTTTACAATTTTGAATTAATTCCTAACATAATTTTATTTGGTGAATATGCACGAAGAAAGCTGGAAGTGTAAGGCAGTACCGACACATGGTACCGCTATAGTTTTTAAAAAAAGAAAGCAAGTTGTCTACAACAACTTGCATGCCAGTTATGGCACAGCTTGCATATAGCTATGGCGGTAAAGAGGCGGTGGAGGGTTTATATAAAGACCCTCCCCCCTTTTTCATAATGGGCAATATACATGTATATGAGGTAGTATTTTAAAGTCTTGTGTGAGGGAGTGTTTTTAGGGTATTTTTAAGAAACGTTTTTCCTAAAAGGTGAGTGACAAAATGGTGAAAATATTATCCTAGGGATAGTAAATTTGGGGAACACCTTGTACGTGAGTGTCACTATTTTGTTGTATTATTTTTCACTCTCTGTACCTGCTATTTTATTAGTGAAAGTTTTATTCGAAGT
>JAOSBN010000177.1:36991602-37012834 GCA_027563595.1 Erythroxylum suave | reverse complement strand
TGGTAAATGCCTTTGCGATGCCTTCAATCTAAAAGTTCCTAGATTATTTCATTTTTGTTCAGGGTGCAAAATCTGCACAACCTTTTGGTGTACTTATTTCTATTTACCCTCATTTTTGATTTACCACTTATTTTTACCAACATAAGTCTCTTTGATACTAATTATGAAAATAGTTAACAAGAACTTTAACACTGCATTCACCCATCCAGAATTACGTGCGATATGCTGTTCGACAAAAGCGTGCTGATGCAAAGAGAGCTCTGAGGAACCTTATATTCAATGGTGGATCCTCTAGAACTTCATTGCAGGTAACTCTTCGTAACTTTCACCTAAATGCCTGACAAAAGATCTATTGGACTGGAGAAAAGCCAATTGGTTTTTGCCATTGGTGTGATTATTTCTTATTTCATTCTAAAACATGCTGTTTTATTTTATTAAAAATAATACAATCAAATATAAGCAGGTTGGTTCTTTACGTTTTGATTTTATTGACCTTGATATTGGCAGTACATGAGTGTTTACACGCCTTTATCAAGTGTTGGCATTCTTGAAAAGAATTAGCAGTTCTCTCATCACAGTGTCCATTAATGATCAATATCTGTGTCTATGTCAATTGTCAACTAGTTTTCTTGAGGTTAACTGACATTTGTTCCAACGTGCGGGGAAAAAAGAACTGCATATCGGTATATTATAATGTGCTATAGTTTGGAGCAACTGATTGTCTGTACGTCCTGGTTGGAAATAGAATCTAGACGATGCTATTGATATTCCTGTTTCTTCTTTTAACTATTTCCAGGTAATTGCTTTCTGCTTAAATTTGCTACACCAGTGATGTAAACATGAATGCTAAAGAGCAGAGCTTTATGCCTACTTTTTGGATGTGAAAAATTAGAAAGGCTTTTCAGTCTGTTTCAGAGTACCTTATTTAGTGGATTAACCTAGTTTGTTGCTGAACATCCTCTGTGAATACACAGGAAAAACTTGCTATTGAAATAGGTTCCAGTATCCAAATTCATATGTTTATGTTGATTTTAATCGAAATTAGAGTCTTCTGAGTGACAGTGATCAGCAATGGAAGATAAACAAACATGATGAAGATTGAACAACACAATCTTGCCCCATTTGCTTCCTATGAAGCACTCTTAAGAGTTTCATGAACTATTGCTGCCTAGAATCATATGTGTGTGTGTGTGTGTGTGATAGTTATACTCTTTACAATCGTTGGTGGCTAAATAGTTTCTGTTACAGCTTGTTCCAGTTATTTCTTCCTTTTTTTTGCTTGATTGAGTCATATGCACCATCGTTCAACTTGAACCTTTTATGTTTTGAGGTTCCTGGTCAATTGTTTTGTTAAGTCATATGTGCATTGATTTGCTGTCTGCCCAGGATGATGAGCAAGTATCGACATTTGACACAGAATACCCATTTAATAGTAATTCAAAGAGGCAAGCAAAGTGTTCTGCCCAAGATTCTAGGAAAACTCACCCTAAGAAAAAGAAATGTGAGTCTTGTTTCTTTCTTTACCCATTTCATCTTGCTTTTTCCTGAACAACCATCAATTTGACTAGAAGCTGCAAGGAAAGAAACATTTTAGCAACTAATGGTTTCATGATAGAATTACTAATCTTGGTTCAATGGTTTATAACTATGATATAAATGATTCGTTTGCTTCAAACTGAATGCTCTCCAATTTACTTGTTCAGCTAAGTTTAGAAGAGAGAGTTTCTCTGAGTACTTTGATGAGCCCGAGACAATATTTCAAGCGACATTTCGAGACAGATGGTATACATGGTCATTTAATCGTGCTGGCTTCGATGGGTCGACATCTGGGTTTGAGTGGAACGAGCAGACAAGTTTTAGAAGTCATAGTTCCAAAGGATGGGATGCCTCCCATGAAACTGATTCAGACAATGAGTCATGTTCTGTAGGTTCAACTTCTGACAGAACAATCCTTGGTCTGCCTCCTAATGGTCCTTTGACACTCGATGATGTTAAGAAGGCGTAAGTGATTTATACTTTCCTCAAGGAAAACTGAAGTTTACACCATCACCGTTCAATTCATTTTCCTGAATCATTTCCCGCTTTAACAGTTTCCGGTTGTCGGCGCTGAAGTGGCATCCCGATAAGCATCAGGGTACTTCACAGGTCAGTTGATCAGTTTCTACCTTTTTGCAAAATCACTCGCGCCTTGTGCCTAGTTTTTTCTCCAAGTTTTGTTGTATCTTTGTCATAGTAGTCTGCAATTTGAGCTCAAACCACATAAAACAGCAGTTTTTTCACATATTTAAAGCTTAAACTTTTGATTGTTTTATAATTTGGTCTTAAAGCAATTGTGGATGATGTCTATTTACATATGCAGGCAATGGCTGAAGAGAAATTTAAAGTCTGTGTCAATGCATACAAATCATTATGTTCTGCTCTCTCCTGAGTATGACATGTTAGTGTAGGTTTCATCTATATTAGCGATGAAACTTCCAAGTCGACCTTCTATGGTGTAATAGTTTCTTTTGAAGCTCTTATAGATCCCATTTTTAATCTGACCATTTGGCCTCTTTGGTCCTATTTTAATCAATTTTCTTCTTCCACTCGTATCTATCAACCAGCATTGAGTTAGAGATGACAAATAAGGTCCGCTTCACTTCAACCCGACTCAAAATCAACGGACCAAGTTTGGCTTGATTAAGTTTGAATATTTATCCGATTGAATCTGGATATAAACATTACAAATTTTTACGATCTAATCAACAAAGCGATATAAATTCTATTTATTTAAGTCAAATTTAATAAATTTCAAACTTAAATTTATCAAACTTATATTCGGATTTGTGACACAGTCCCAAAACTCGTTACTAATCTTCAGTTTTAGAAGTGACTAGAGATTCATTATCAAGACCACCTGAGTTTTAGGACTGAAGATTCATAATTTGTCGAGTCTTAAAAAGTTTTTAATTTCGAACAATTGAGTCTAAATCTTCAAGTTTCAATCTGATTTTGAATGTTTTTGGCTCATTAATTTCGGATCGACCAGAAAAGAGAATAAAACACCGGCTTTACAACATGGTAGGTTACGTCAGGATCAGACAAACGACAGTACTTTTGTCCTGATCTGCCCAACTCATCAATGCGTTTCAGTACCCTTCCGTTCCAGTTCAAATTTGAAACGCAAAACACATGGTGTTACAATAACAAGAACACTAGCTCGTGCTTGCTTCTTTCTTGTTCTTTTTAATATATCCAGTCTTGTCTACTCCTGAAAAAGTACACCTTTTCATCATCTTTCGTTCTAAAAGGTAAAATCAAGATCATAAGAACACATTGAGAAGATTCTGAATCTGGAAAACGAATTCAATACAAGAATTAATCTAAAACCTGACAGCCATTAAGAGGAAAAAAAAGAAACAAAAGCTAGAAACAGAGAAGCACAACAGTTATAGATACCATGAAACCATAGATCAAGATCAAGAACCCAAAATGCAGAGCCCAGTTCCTCTTGAACTTACTAAAGTAACTCTCGGGTGGTTCTTGATAATGAATCTCTAACTCGCTCTCATCCCCAACCAAAACATCTTCATACTCACTACTGGCGTTGCCCATTCTCATCTTCAACTCTCTTAGCTTCTCAGTGGCCGATCCAAGGGTCAGCTTGTGGCATCTTCTCTGGTACTTGAAGCCATTGATGCACCTGAGTGTTTGAGCCACGGACACGTAGAAGATCAGGTGAGCTAAAGACAGGAAAGTTATGGGAGCCCAACAATGGCGACACTCAAGATGACTGGGCTGAGCTTGAGCCATGAACATGATGGATAAGAAGATGAAGAACAACAAGAACTGCTTGTGAAGCTCCTTCTTTTGAAGATCTATCGCTTTTTTCTTTTCAAGGGTCTTCTCAAAATGGAGCTGGATTATCGTGTTTAGAGCTTGAAGAGCTGTTTCTTTTGGGATTGCTTGGTGGTGGTGACGAGTCTCATAGTCCGCCATTTTTTAGTTAGCAAGACAGGAGCGTTTTAATATGTGGAAGAAGAGGAAGCTGAAGTCTTTGATGTCGGCGAGTGAGCTGAGTGAGATTAGTCTCAGAAAAACTCTTTCATGTGGATCTCTAGGTGTGTGTTTCCTTGACATTCATCACCAGTTCCAACGTTTGGGGAACTTGTTAAAGGCCTATCACTATCGATTATCCAACAAGCCCAAGTTCACGCCTTTCAGAGTCCACACCAAGATGTTTAATTTGTTTCGAGGGTAAGGCCTACCTCTACCTTCTTTTTTGTTAAACAATGGAACTTGCGGTAGCTTTTTCTTTGGATATGTACTAAACAATTTTTGAATTAATACAATAGTTTGTAAATTAAACCAATCGAGTACTTTACATTAAATAAGTCTTATACGATAGGTTCGATTGAGAGAGTGTAAATAGGAGGCTTCAAACTCAGGACTTTTTGACCTTATGTCTATCAGTCTACCAACTCGATCATCTCTTATAAGCAATAAGAAATATTGAATATTCATTTCATTTCATTTAAAATTTTAATTTTTAATTATCTAAACATTTTGTGTAATTTTTTATTTTTAAATTTTGGTTTTAAAAACAAGATGAACAACACACTTAAATTATATAAACTTTTTTTAATGCAAGGGGAAAAGGAAAAATAAAAAGATAGAAATAAAAAACAATCGGATCTTATGCGTTGGCGATATAGCGTTCCTTTCTTATCGAGTTGTATAATAGATATCGACTTTGTCGAAGGTTCAGTAAGAATCTGCAACTCAGTGTGTACTCGCGTTGCTAACTTTGCCAGTCTGTCTGTTCTTTGATTTCCTTCCTAAAGGCGTGTTGAATATTCAGCTCCCAATTTTGATTCAGCATCGCTTGTATATCCTACAATAACATAGAATCCTCAGTCAGAAATCTTTCAGAAGAGGAAAGGATATTGATAACATCTACGAAATTCACTTTCACTAATATTTTCTGATAACCTTGGTCCCAAGCCAATTTAAGGCCCTCTTTAATTCCGCTCAACTCAGCCCCCAGTGGCAAACGTGTTCCAAACTTGAGTAGGAAACCTTCACACCATTGACCATTGCAGTCCCGAATTAGCCCCCCCAGCCATGCCACTAGTAGAATCGTGCAGAACTGCCCCAGCTATATTGATTTTTATCCAACCTTTCGATGGTGGTTGCCAGCATATTGGGTACCCTACAGGCAACCCCGGAGGATTAACTACTTGACCCATCACCACTTGAGCTTGTCGGACCCAAGAGGCGTATTCTAGTACTATGCGGTTGCCGTCGGCCAGCCACCCGAAGTCTTCTTCAAAAGTACTCATGTTCTACCACTGCCAGATATACCAACGAGAGATACCAAAAACAGTAGCCCACTCTATCTCCTTCATAGTTCCAGTTTTAGAGAGATTGGCCTGTAGCCACGACCTCTCTGACCCCTGAAAGAAAACCGACTCCTGTACCGCAGAGACCCATTTATGCCAAAAGCCCCTAACCCTATGACAATTTCCAAATGGATGCAAAATGGTCTCTTCGCGGCCATAATACTGACAACTGCTATCTATTGCTATGTGTTGCGCGACACGCTGTTAGTTAGTCAGTAGCTTGCTGCTGGTTACAAGCCACAGAAAAGAACGAATCCGCTAAAGCCCTGGCCATTTCCAGACAATATTCTATATTGGATATTGGACCGCAGAGTCTATCTTTGTGATTAGCTCATAAACCGAGGCTACTGTGAAAGCATCATGTTTTCCTAGGGCTCAGACCATTCGATCGTCGTCCTCATCAACTGAGGGAGGTTGGATCTCTAGGGTCACACAAACTGGGCGAGGGAGATATTGGTTGATCATGTCTCATTTCCAGCTGCCATCCTCCTCCACATACTCCATCACATACGTGTGCATCAAACTATCAGAAAGGGGAATCATTGTCTCATTAACAAGAGGGCCCCAATTATTTAACCATTGACCTAGCCAAAAATGTACCCTTGGACCATTGCCCAGAGTCCATTTAATACCTTGGCGGACATAATCCCACGTAGTTGCCACCCCCTTCCAAATAATTGAAGCCCCTTTTTTATGCAGGGAAGGAGGGATAGTGTGAGTGTTAACCCGATATTTGGCCCTAAGAGCCTGAACCCATAAGGCCTCTAGTTATTTAGCAGTTCCCATCCCAATTTAGCAAGAAGGGCATTGTTGGTTGCCCGAATGCATTTGATCTCAAATCCCTCGGCTTTCTTTGGTCGACACACCATGTCCCAATTGACAAGATGGGTAGCCCACTTCTCGGTATGAGACCCCCAAATGAAAGCCTGCATGATCTTTTCGAGATCATCACAGAGTTTCCCAAGTAGCTGCACTATTTGCACCGTATATAGAGATAGAGAGGAGATCACAGACTGTGTTAACGTAACTCTTCCGGCCAAAAATAATTTCCTAGTTTTCCACCTTAAATTATATATACTACTTATATGAAATTCACTTCAACATGGAGCTGAACTCAAATCAATTAAAATTTTATTATAATTATTTCAAGTTTTTGATTTATATCAAATTTAATTAATTCAAATACAATTTAAAAGTTTAATTGGATTACTATTTCAGTAATATTTAATTACTGCAAATTGTTTATATTACATGTCTTTAGTTGTTTCTTTTTATTCAAAATTTAAGAGAAATTTTTATAAAAATTTGAAAAACAAAAATGTTTTAGAGAATTCCAAAAATTCAAAAAAACTTCAAAAGAATAAAATAATAAAACTGATATTATTTTTTAAAAGCTTTCAAAAATTAAGTTAGGGTTAGTTGGAATTCAACTTGAAAAGAAAAAGTATACATCTGACCTAAAACTATTTAGAATCTAATGAATTCAATTCAATTCATTAATTTTATGTAATTGAATTTAATTTATGCGTTTAGAATGTTAAAACAAAGATGACTTATATTCAACCATATAATTAAATCTCATTTTTTTACGAATTCAATTCATATCTCAAATGGTCCGATTTAGTGTGTAAATTGAAGGGTCAATCCGTTTCAAAATATTAAAAATTTTGTTTCTAAATTTACAAATTACAATAAAATACACACATATTGATTAAATACTATTTTTAGTTAAGGATAAAAAAGTCATATGAAATAGTTGAATTCATTTTTATTGTGTTCTAAATAATATAATTGAATTCAATTCTAATATTTACAAAGTTATTCCAAACAGTGTAAATCGAATTTAATTCAATTGTATAAATGTAATTAAATCTAATTTGTTAATGAATAAAATCAGGTCGACTCGAACTGTCGCTCTTAACATCGGCAGAGTTTGTGAGGGATTGTGTCGTCCAAATGTGTAGAATTTGAAAGGGGACACTTAGCACCACATACCAAAAGCTTTAAAGATCGAAACTTTAGGATAAACTCTAGCGTTCCGAGTAACATAAGGCCAAATTTAGCTATCGTAATACAAATAGTGTATTATTATTATTATCATCTCCAAGTTGAGGTATAAAGATAAGGCCTTGTGAAGAGATTGTCCCTCTTGACCCATCTTAGGTAGGAATTTTACCATTTAGAAGATTCGGTGGCCATCAAAAAGGGTCATGGTGATCCTCTTAACCACGCTTACTTTGACATCAACTTCAATGATTAAACAAAAGACCAACTAAGGAATCTTCATGGGATTGGTCGGGTACGGTCGGGGAGTTTACTAAAGGACAACTCAAAAAAGTATTGTGGTGGCTTTATGACAAATATAGGCCGATGTGCACCATTAACAGTAGAGTTACAAGGGATATATGATAGCCTTCAATTGGCGTGAAATCTTCAATTTCGAAATGTAATCCTCGAGACGGATTCCTTAGAGGTAATCAATATCCTGTCTTCATCAATAGATTTTTTGACTGATACTACTTTTTTTGTGTAGGACATACCAGAACTTTTGGACCGCGATTGAATAGTTCAAATTCAACATATTTATTGAGAAGGGAACCAGAGCATTGACCAACTGGCAACTATAGCTTCGTTTGCAAGTCCAGGTTTGCACGTTTTAACAGAAATCTCAGCTAAACTATAGGCATGGGTTCGACAAGATAGCCAAAGAGTGTCATATCACTGGAGGGTGAGATAAAGTTGTAACTTTGTTTTCTTTCCTTTGTAAAAAAAGAAAAAAGACCAACTAAGGAATATGAAGCCGTGATAAAGAGGTTTACTATGGATTTGATTTAAAATAAAGTTAATATTTTAAATTTAAGTTGAAAATTTTGAGAGAAATATTTATTTTAAAAGACTGATTGAAATCGATTTAAAATATCTTCGTTTATATATAATTTCAAATCATGTTCGAGTAAGTCTAATAAATAGATTCAAAGTTCTCAATTTTCCAATGTTCAATGTCATTTATTGAAATTCAATCAACCTCAAACTGAGAGTAAAATTAGTCAAAGGCCTTTTTACAAGGAGATGTCAAAGTACAAAACTAATTCACTTGATTCTCATGAAAGGACAGGACTTTGTTGGAGTCATATTCAATTTCAGATAGCTATGATAAAATAGGTATAATCTGGATAGGATTTAGTTTAAAATTAATAAATTAAGTTAAATTTGAATCAAGTTTAGTAGTCGGCCAATAACATTTCTACAAGGTGATGTTAATGTACAAAAAGAGTTCACTTGACTAATCATGAAAGGACAAGAAATGTGAAGACCCTCTCTAAATCGTTTTCAACTTCAAATAATTATGATAAAGAGGTTTAGTCTTTCTTGGATTTAATTTAAAATTAATAAATTAAATCTAATTAAACAAAAAATTTAAGTTTATAACTTTGAATAAAGGAATATTTGTCTAAAAAAATTTATTAAAACCTGATTTAAAATATCTTTATATGTATGATTTTGAGTAATTTTAGGGTTAAAAAGTTTAAAATTCAGTCTAATGAATAAGTTCCGAGATGTGAATTATTTAAAGTTTAAGTAAACTTAGACTCAATCGAGCTCGGACCTACAATATCATAGTATAATTAGTCTATGACCTTTGTACAAGGTAATCTTAATGTAGAAAAGTAGTCTTTTCCAAGTCATATTCAACTTTAGTAAGGTGAGTGATTGATCCCATTTCAAGTCCTATCACTAAGGAACTCTATGCAATCAAATGGGATGAATTGATGAACAGATCATGGCATAGAATTCTATATCTTTTTGACCACCTTGTAAGTGAATACAAGGATTCTCTTTTTTCTCTCTAATCATAACATCCTACTGCAGGCTCATGTGATATATGATAATTACCACTTCATTAGAAAAAAGTAAAGCAACTTCTTTGCAAGATTAGTAATGATAGCAACTTTTAATATGATTTTTATTGACTATAATGCTCCCTACCTGCTCCATTAACTATAACCTATCCTCCTGTTCCAACCCCTTAAAAAATAGAGACAGAGAAAGAGAATCATTGAAAGCAATCACTTTAACACATAAACAAAATGACAGTAGACTACATTGATTGGGTACAATAACCAAACATTTGAAACTTTAAGCATCAAATGCAAGCAATGCATTACAATATTACACATGAATTTACTTTATTCTAAGCCTCTGACTCTTTCTATTTTTGACATATTTATTCAACAAATAATTACCATATCAATGTACACAGATGCTCCCCCATCAAATAGAAATACCTTCATATAAGTCTGAAAAAATGGCTTCAAAACTCGTAACATGCGAACAGAGCCAAGATAAAGGCAGAACAAGTTTTTTGTCTCACAGAACTAGACTGTTTGATCACTCCATAATTACTGCTGAAGAAGGATCGTTAGCTATGAGTCGATAACCGTCTCCATCGTCTTTCTCGGTATCGTCTTCCTGGGTCTGATCAACCTTTTCACTCTCTCCATCTTCTGTTGTTGCTGATTCCACATGCTCTCGCTCACCTGGGCCACCCATAATATGCATTAGTAGTTCTTCTGGCTTCAACTCATAACTGGAATTAACTGAATTATCAAACTTCTTACTCTTCTCTTTGTATAGAGCATCAAGCTGGTGAAAATAAGGACAAGTCTTTGCATCCTCTGGCCTTTTCTTATTGCTGTCTTTCACCCTCTTGAAGTATTTGTTCATATTCTCCCATTTCTCCTTGCACCTCTTTGCACTTCTGTCATAACCAAATCTTTTCATTGCTGCAGATACCTCCTCCCACAGAGGTCCCTTTGGTCCATTGTCTTGATACTGCATATCAAGATTACACCTTATCCTGATTAAAGCTTCAATTTCCTCTTTAGGCCATCTAAATGAGTTCATATTAACTAAGTTATCAATCCTATTATTCTCGTGCATCTTCACTGATTTCTCCACAGGAACAGTTAAGTTCTCAGGTGGTGCCACTGTGTTTACTTGATTGTTTGACAATTGCACTGTGCTAGCTTGCTCCGAGAACTTCTGCAAGAACGACATAACAGCTGCATCTTTTGCAGCAGCAATTGATCTTTCTTGGGCTAAAAGTTCACGTTCCCTCTTAATCCTATCCAATTCTTGCATTTTCCATGCTTCCTCTCTCGCCATTCTATCCTGTTCACATTTCTCTATTGCCTCTAGAAGCCTCTTTTGCAAACTTTCTTGTTTCTCAATCACTTGCTTCATCAAACTCTCGAAAAACTCGGTTAGTTTTCTCTTCTTCTTTCTAGTTCCTTCTGATTCTTTACTCGAAGTTGACGCAGTTGAAGTTGAGGTATTGTCTCCGAAATTCATACTTGTGCTTTGAATAGAACGTGGGATCGCATTTGAAATAGGAATAGCATTAACTGGGGTTGCTGCAGTAGGAGCCATAGATGCCTGAATTGCACCTGGGGATGCTGATGAAGCTAATCCATGGTTGCTGTCCAAAGCTTCCAACTGCTCAAAGAACCGGTATGTCTTGCCTTGCTGCTTGCCCGACCTGCCTTCTTTAGTTCTTCGATGGTACTTGTAGATATTCTCAAACTTCTCCTTGCATTTCTTGGCACTTCGGTTATACCCAAGCTCGCTTAATTTCCTGATAGCAACAGTTTAAAAACAATTAAACTTTTAACTTCAATTCTTTAACAGTGAACTAACCAATAACAAGATATCTGACATAACCAATCACCAAAAAAGTCAAAAGAAGCATAGGAATTTGAGCTACAAATATAAGACCCAGATGACACTAGACAACCAAAGTTGATGCAAAATCCTACAAAAAATGAATAGTCACTGATACAATAACACCAATTCATTCCTTTTTCTCATGTGGGCAACTGATATTTTCTCCAAAAACGAACTACAGAGGTAGGAATCCAAGCGAAAGAGCTTATCTCAAATATTTATAACGGAAACTGCACCGAAACCAATAAGACTACAACTTTCCTTCATCTTCCACCAAATTTTCTCGAGAAAAATACCAACAGCAAACCGAACTCACCTGGAAACCTCTTCCCATAAAGGAGCTTTGAGACTTGAGTCTCTAAATGCGCTGTCCATATCAGACCTTATCTTCAACAAAGCTAAGGTCTCTTGCCGTGGCCACCGGTTTCCGATCAAGTAACGATCACCCTCTTCAGCTTTGAGTCTTTCATCTTCACCGGCGTCCTCTTCACTCCGCCGGAGGCCTGTGGCAGCGGCTGAATTCTCCGGTAAAGTAGAATTTTCCATCTGCAGAGGGAAAATTACAGCTTGAGAAAATTTTAGGACAAAGAAAGGTGAATTAATTTCTAGGGCTTGGGTTAAATTTGATTGGCCTAATTTTCCCTTATCTTTTTCCTTTTTATGAAATAGGTGTTTTCAAACTTCTCTTTCACTTAGTAGTGCACCACCATTTTGATTGGGGTTAAGTTAGTTAAATATAAAGGGGTGAAATTAGGGTTTATGATTTTTTCTGAAGTGATAAAGTTGGTACCTTTGGTGCTAAAACTAATTGAATTTTTTTTTTCAAGATTTTCCATTGGTTGGCAGTCAAATTTGGGGTTTTGGGTAGGTTGGCTTGTTTTGATTGGGAGATGTGTTGACTTTTGGTCAAATTTAGTTGCCATGAAAAATAAAATCTAAGGCAAGTGGTATGCAAAAGATAGATTTTCTGAATTGAATTGAAGATGCATGTATGGTATATTTTGGTTTTTGTCTTTTGTTTGCTAAATTTGGTTACTTGATGGGTCCATTTAGTCCCACTTTTGCCCTTTATGAAGTCTCCATTTCACATTTTGGGAATGATCTTGGATTTATTGCCTAAAAAGTTTAACATTGAAGCAAATCTGGTAATCTCTTAAAATATTATATACAAATATTACAATATCTAACAACAATTAACAATTAAATGTGAGAAAGGTAGATTGAAGAGTTTGCTTCAATGTCATTTAATCACATGCTACACTAATCTTCTAAATCATAAGAATGCTCTTCTAATTAAGTGGAAAATCTCACAAATGAATGGACCTATTAACTCTACATGTTAAATTAAGTATTTGGGTTCACCAAGCATGAAAAAATGTGTATAGTTATGCAATTTAGAATATCATAATGTGAAATTAATGATTGTTTCCTTCAAACGTCTTATTAAAATACTTATAAGGACTTTAAAAATTCATTTATATATGTATTTTTTAATTTTGGTCTAATTGTCTATTTAATTTGTAAATTTGGAGTGATAAGAGTAATAAAAAAGATTCTTATCTAGTCGACATAAGGAAACAAACACTTGAAAAAGCAATAGGCTTCGTGTTAAAGATGAGGATTACACCTTACACGTCAAGGTAAACAAGATGATTTTTGGTACTTTGGTAGATAAGTTCTATGTCACATTACCTTTACAAAAAGCAATTAAATATAGGAACCTTCCCCACCAACTTCTACCATTTTTAACACCAAGCTCTTGGTAAGACCAAATATGAATGATAAGTTGGTAAGGTAATTTTATATAGTTATCCAACAAATTGATAAAGAGTGTAGAAATAGCTTACCTAATCTAAATGATTGGTGTCTTTTCACATGTTACTTAACAAGGGCTATGAAAAAAGCTATGTAAAAAGTCCAACTTTTGAACCATATAGTAAGGTAGACAAATGCATGGGACCTATAATTGATGGGGAACAAGACCATTCAATTTTGTTAGATGTATTTGCCTACTTCAAGTAACCATGTTTGGGTCCAAGATATTTTGAATGTAATTGATGGGGTCCAAGACCATTCAATTTTGTTAGATGTATTTGCCTACTTCAAGTAACCATGTTTGGGTCTAAGATATTTTGAATGTGTGATGGAAATTTCCTCATCTCAAAGTTGAGATATTTAGGAATTAGGGTAAGTTATTGTGATAAAAGATTAACTTTAAATAATTATGCCTTCACTTATCTTGCATGCAATCATATGATAACTATAAAAAGCTAACATAATATATCATGTTATCAGTATTAACGAAGAATAGTATATCACGTTATTAGTGTTAATGAAGAATTTAGTGTTGGAATTTTTTGTAAAAAATGAAAATTTGAACATTTTAATGTTAGTTTTTAAAACTTGAGCATGTATTATAAAATTGAATAGAGTTAGATAAGTTTTTGTACAACTAACCCTTAAGAAAATGATTGTATATGTTATGTATATATAAAACTATAATTCTCAAAACAAATAAAAAAGAAAGATGAAATATAAGAAGATTTTTTTGAAATCAGCCTTAAAATTAAGCATAATTAATTATGATAAAATAATAAAATTAAATAAATTTGATTGAGTTCAAACTTAAACTTAAACTTAAGATTAAAATTAAAATTCAAAATTTAAGAAAATCTTTAAAGATTAATGGAAATTATTATTATCTTTATTTATATTAAATATGTAAAAAATTATTTAAAGTTTTATTTATTATTCCAAATAAGTAATTTACGAATACTCTACAAAACATATTTCTCCAATATGTTTATTTATATATTATTATTATTGTTGTTGTTGTTGTTGTTATTATTTATTATTGTTATTATGTCTATATTTTTTATTAAAAAAACACAAATTCTGCCTACTTGCTTTCAATGGGCTTTGGGATTTATTGGACCTAAGATAATAATAGAACAGGATTCACCCAAATCAATTTAAAACGAAAAAAATTGGAAATATTGGGCTCCAACAAAATACAGGGAAGCGAGAATTTGAAGAGAAAGAGGGAGAAAGATGGGAGTGACAAAGGAGCAAGTCGAAGCTACTTTGAAGTCTAAATTGAATCCTTCGCATCTGGCAAGCCTCTCTCTTTTTCCTTTTTAATCTCTTTAGCTTCCTGGAATTGGTTTTGTTTCTGTAGATGCTTCTGCTTCAAGGTTTTGTGAGTTTACTTTGTTTGATTACCCTCCACTTTGTAATTGATAAAGTAATGATTTTTAGCATGTGGGTCGTTCTTGAATCTGACTATGAATTCTATTTTGGGCGTCTTTGGTGTAAAGATATGATTTTTCCTTACCGACTTTAACTTGTTCACGAGTTCGTTAGCTAAGGGTTTTTGGTCAATCAAACTCATGTCGTAAGAAGCAGCTTGTGTAGAATCTATTCGACCCTTTAACACTGTATTTGCGGGATTCACGTTGGATCAAGTAACTATTTTAGCATCTGGGCCGTTCTTAAATTTGACTTTGAATTTTGGGTGTCTTTCTATATAAAATGTGATTTTTCTTTACCTGCTTTAACTTGTTGCTGGGTTAAGTTACCTGAGTGTTTTTGGAAATGAAACCCATGTAACGATAAACAGCATATATAGAATTTATTTGACCCTTTAACGCTAGGTTTGTGGGATTCAGGTTGCGATTAAATTCTTCAGCCAGTTTTGTTTGGTTGACTGAGTGCTGTTATTGGATATGGTTCCGTTTTTAACTGAGCATTATTGTTTAGGAGAGAAGTGGACACAGTTGGGCAGAAAAAACGATTAGTTTTGATGTTTGAGGGAAAGTGATTGAAACAAAATACCTATTGTGAAAGACAGTGTATATATACATATATTTTGGGCATCTCTTTAAAAATTTATGAACTTATTACATTATCATTTCCCTGCTGAAATGAAATGAAATTCAGTTCTTAATATCCTTGATATCTAACTGTATCCCTATGTTTAACTGTTTTTTATTACATTTTGCAACGCTACTGTGGTTAGACAAGTGCTGGACTTACTGAAAGTGATCGAACATGGTTAAGAAGGCATATAGACCATTTTGGCTTATACTTCTCTTGAGGTGTCATTGTGAGTTTAGGTTCGACCAGTTTCTTGTTGCAACAACCCAAAAGACTTCCTTGCAACATATGCTTTTGTATGCCCACATCAATTTGTGTTGGATTATAGATACATTTTTGGTCAGCTCATCTGTTTAAAATATGCTTTATAGGATCATCCTGATGATTTACTATTGAAGAACAAGTCAAATCTTATTAAAAAAATTTCTTATGCTTGATGTGTCCTTGAGAAGATTCCCAACTAAACTTTGTTAACACCTTAATTCTGTGAAACCAGAGTTTTGTTCACTGTGAAAATTAATTACTAATCATCAATTGAATCAGGTTGTTCGTCCTCCTATGTTTATGTATTTTTTTAAAGTTATCATATTGATGAGTTTTTTTAGCAGATGCACAATCTATAATTTTTATAACAGATGCACAATCTATAATCTTTTCCCCCTGAGATGTTACTCGTGGAGACTCGTGTGAAATTTTCATTATCAATGTGACACATATTCTCTTTCAGGAACTAAGTCTTTTCATTTTATTCTTTTTTTCTTTTCAGGAAGTGATTGATACATCTGGAGGGTAAGTGTTGCTAATTTAATTGAATTTTAATATGCTCATGATTATTTTTTTAGTCCGTTCTTACTTTGGTTTGATGAAATGTTATGCTCAGCTGTGGAGCAAGTTTTCTCATTGAGATAGTTTCGGAACAATTCGAAGGCAAGAGGCTGCTGGAGAGGCATCGAATGGTCAATGCTGCTTTGGAAGAGGAAATGAAGCAGATACATGCTCTCTCCATAAAGAAAGCTGTGACCCCAGAGCAGTGGAAAGTGCAGCAGGAGTCTGGGAAACCTACAGCCGCAGCTTAAGACATTTTACACTGTATATTTTGTAGCTTTCTATGTTTAAACCCACACTTGTTAACTGGCAAAGTTTTCCCAAATTGTCGAACTCTCGTATTGTTGAATCTTGAGTTCTATTGCTCAAGAAAAGTTCATTAATTTTTCAGAGTACCAATGGTTTGCACTATTCTTTGGCAAGGATTCAAGACATCCTTCTGGTTAATTGTTTTTAGTGGATGAGTAGTTTCCTGACTTAACCACTGTAACAAGATTCGGTGCCTTGGGAAGTTTTTTAGCTGATGGGCACCTTCTTTTCTGTCACATCCAAGCCAATATGGCTCTGAAATGGAGAAGCTTTATTTGGTCGAAAGTGTACCATTGCTCCCCAAAGTTAAAAGTCTCCTCGTGAGTCTTCCAACTCAAAAAGTGAAAAGTTTGAGACGGGGTGAAGAAAGTTGCTGCAACTTAATTCAATATTGAAGAGAATGATTGATTGAAACAGAGAAATATTAAAATTTATAAGTTTTATTTGGATCAAATTTTCTAACCAACGACTTTCTCTTGATTTTTGTAAAGCGGATAATTTTGTGTATTAAGTTTTGCCTTCAGATCTATTTTCCTAACTCAAAAAATTGAAAGTTTGAAACACGGTCAAGTATTACCTGGACCTTGGTTTTTAATTTTGAATCATTAATTTGTCAAATAATTCATTAAGTTTTGAATCAAATTTACAACAAAGGGATAAGATAGGTTTTGATCTTTTCTTCTGTAATCTGCTCAGGTAATGGATATCCACCACTAGTAAAGAAACACACCCTATCCAAACAAATATTCCAAAGATAACGTTACGGCAATTGCTATGAATTGCTCTCTCCTGCTACCGCTAGAATGGAGCAAACATAGTAAACGACCAAGCTAACAAAGACAATAGTCAAACGGACGATACAAGACCCCAACTTCCAGGACATGCTTGTTCCATTTTCTCGAAAAAACAAAACAAGGGACAAGCTACATTTGCCATCTCTTTGAGAGGGTTAATGTCCACTAAAGTTTTTCAACCAGCTTCTCGGTATGTTCCTCCGATACCCAGAATCACTAACATGGTAGCTCCTCACTGGTTAGTCCCACCAATTCGTCCATGGATTGAGAACACCAGATTTAAAGGAATGTTTAGGCCCATTTTCACCACCAAATTTGCAGAGCACAGCTCCGGTTTAGCTGGGGATATCAAGGAGATCAAAGTGGATGTAGAAAACAGGTCACTTGCTCAAATTAAAGCAGATTTTTACAGGGTAGTTGAAGGTTTGAGCTCTTGAACTTCCAACCATTATTAATGCTTGGTGAACTTGACGAGCTATTTGAGATAGATATTGAATCCTGTTTGCATTCTTGTATCCTTACAAGGAATTGATAGAGGGGTTTTTGGAGTTCCATCTGCAAAAAGATCTGATATTGAAAGCCTGGTGGAGCTTTTAGAGTCTCAGAATCCAACCCCAGATCCTACTTCAAATCTGCAGAAGGTGAAGTCCGTTGCTTTACACATGACTCAGGATTGAGTGCCTAAGGATGACGTACTGACTGCATTTGTGTTGTATAACTGGAAGGTGGGTGGCTGCTGGAAACTTGTTTACAGTACTATTACTATCTTGGGTTCAAAGAGAACAAAGCTGGGACTGAGAGATTTTATTACGTTGGGTGATCTTTTCCAGTATATTGATGTTGCTAAGGTACGAATCTCCTTTTGCTGATTCTGGCTATATTCCTGGTTTGTCATTTTCCCAGAACTTGAAATGGATAGAATAGTAGCTGATTCTGGTTACAATTGTAACGTCATTCATTCTGATGTAATCTGCAGAAACACTAAATGTTTATGTATCTTTTACTAAGATTTGATCTTTCTATGATGTGAAATGGAGGGCAAAGCAGTTAATGTGATCAAGTTCATCGTTAGAGGATTGAAGTTAAATGGACAGCTGACAATTGAGGCCTCCTTTAGGGTTGCTTCTAATTCAGTTAAATTCTTTAACTGCTTTCTGATAAATCAATTGCTCCTATTTTTTCTCTCTTTGCAAATGGCTGCAATTATGGAGTGTTCTTGATCCATGTTTGGTCCAAAAATTTTTCAGAGAGTTGATATAACTTATGACGGTTCAACAATCATTCCTGACCAGGTATGCAAATTCTTGCAGCACCACAAACAAATTAAGCATCTTGCGGCTGAAAATTTTATTTTAATGACTAACATTGCATACGCTTTGGGAGAACTGTAATAGTTGATGAACATGTTCCGGAAAAACTACGATCTTCTGCTCGGCATCTTCAATCCGGATGGTTGGTTGGAGATTACGTATCCTTTAGTTTTCGAGCTTTACTCTTTTTTTGGTGTTCTCCAAGTTAGCTGGATCTTTTTTAGTGGCAGAGAAGTGTTTGATCCTTAATTTGATGATTGTAGATATGTGGACGATAACCTGAGAATAGGAAGGGATGACAATGGCAATATCTTCGTATTAGAGAGATCAGAAGAAACTCAAACTTGAGGGATTACTCTTTTGTTAAGAACTTGATAGCTCAAAACTTATTCAATATTTCAGTTGAAAATTTCTAAACTTGTTACAAGCTTGGATGATGCTTTTAAAGCAATTCTTATCCTACCCGAATAAGAAAAGACAAAAAATTTTAATGAAAGCTTGGAAAATCCTAGAGAATATTCTAAACACGAACAGCTTCAAACTCCAACTGAAGGGATCTACTGACCTATCACAAAGTTATCACTGATAAACTTTTTTAGTTCTACCTATGTCTATTCAGGACTCTACAATCTTAGTTTTTCTGGGTTTGTTTCAGAAAATTCATTTATAAAATTAGAGAAGAACTAGGAAACATTTAATCTGCCATCTGCCACTGGGAGAAGGTAAACTTTTCCACAAATTTAGGTACTTGTTTCCTCCTGCAGCTATATAGATTAGGACCACTTTAGAACAGATAAACTTCCAAGTGATCATCAAATCAATGGAGGTACTCATCTCTAAACATGCAATGGCTTTTACTGAAGCAGCATTGGGACAAGACAGGAACCACCGCGCAAATTCTATCCATTTAATGCAGGCCCAGAATTTGTCCCGGAAAGGCGTTAAATTTCACTCCATTGAAGACCTCTGCAGCTGTTGTCAGAAAACCTACCATGCCTAGTTGGTACAGACGACACCCCACAATTCCTAATCCTGACATCTGTCATGGCTTCTTGGTTAGATTAAAGAAGACGAGAGCTCGACAGATCAGTATATCATATCATTGTAGTGTTCTAGAGACACTGAGTCAGTGTAGCTATGTCACTGAACTCTTGCATGAGCTTACAAATTTGAGTAATCTGATATTTAGATTTATTTATTTATTTCAATTCAGCTCAATGCAAATCTCCAAGTGACATTGTAGGGATATATGTTTTACAGGAGTTCCGACCAATTTTAGTATTAGTACAGTATAATATTAGTATATATATTAATTTCATTACTTAATTTGTTAAACTTAATACGAATATTTTTTTCTTTCAACATAATAATTATCAACTAAAAAATAAATATATAATTTGCAATTATGTTTTATTTGATAAGATACACTTTTGTATATTAAAGAATCTTATTTATAAGCATATAGAAGAAACTTATATTTAAAAGTGTAATATTCTTAAAATACATTAAAATTAGAAATGTACAAACTTTTTCTTTTTTGGTGCTCTTTCAACTAAAATTTAAAGATGATAATAGTTCAATAAATTAATATTATTTTAATTTTAATTAATAGATACTTTTGTACTGTAATGGATTATGAAATTCAAATCCGAATTTAACTCAAAATCTGAAAATTTTTAATGTTTTAGTTGGGGTCAAGTCAAAATGCCTAGCTATTTATATGTAGAATGTAAGGCGATCAGCATGAATTTCACTAATGCTTCTACCTATTCCATTAAAGATCAGTGATGGAAACACTTCCTGTAGTTATATCTATTAGCCTTTATAGAAAATCAAATTTATTTATTGAATTCTTTGGGTTCATCACAAATCATGAATAGATATATACATATAGAGAATTTTTGTTTACTCAATTGTTGCAACTCAGTTTCAGTTTTGATGGTTGATTTCTGAAGTAAATGGCATTTGATATGGTGTCTGGTATTGTAGGGTCTGCAAGCCTGGACTTGATCACTAAGAATCTGCAGACACCTACTTGATTGGTTGAGACGTTGAGACGACGTTAGTAAGTGCAGTTGTGCATGGACTATGTACCAAATGCATGCAACCCTTCTGATTCAGCTTCTTGTTACAAGGTGCATCACCTTGAACCTGAGAGGTTACTGATAAAATGCGCTGAAGGGAGGTAGCTAGAGAAAATTATGAGCTGTTTTTTTTCTGTCATCTCATAAATTCTTGGAACAACCAAACTGTTGTCCTTTAGGAAGTTTAACTATGGTTAAGCAGCAAACAGATTCCTATAAATTTTGATCCTTGCACTCACTCTACATAGAAAAACCTGATATGAGAAAGTTGGCATTAGTTCTCATTCTGCTATAGCTTTACACAAATCCATGGCAGTAGTTGTTTATATTTTGTGTGTCTTAGCAATTCTTGTTTTGTTTTGCTTTTTTAACATTACCAAGAAGGGGAATCGTCGACCATGGAGTATTTGGCCCTTGATCCTAGCCAACTTCCACAGGCTTCATGACTGGCTTGCTGAAATTCTTGAAGCAAACGATGGTACAGTTTTGATCAAGCGACCACCACTGTTCTTTGGAAGTGATGTGTTGTTTACTAGTGATCCTGCCAATGTGCAACACATCATGAGTACAAATTTTTCCAATTATCCAAAAGGGTCTCCATGGAAGCAGCGGTTCGACATTTTCGGTGAATCCATTTTCAATTCTGACTATGATGAGTGGACTTACCATAGGAAAGTTTTTCGTGGATATTTCAGTCACCGTCAGTTCAAGGTATTAGCAGCTAAGAGTCTTCACAAATGTATACATACCGATCTGATCCCAGTTCTTGAGTCTTTCACTGAGCAACACATTGCAGTTGACATGCAAGCTCTGTTCAAACGGCTATTATCGTGCTTTGCCTTTTACATTTGTACAGGCTCCAAACCTAGCTCCTTCAACGTTGAATCTCTGGAAGATCCTTATTCAAAGGCCATGGATGATGCATTTGA
>JAOSBN010000177.1:36970581-36990797 GCA_027563595.1 Erythroxylum suave | reverse complement strand
GAATTCCCGATAATTGCTACTGGCATCTTTCTTCAGATGAAGCATGGGCTCATGGTAAGGTTAAAGAAGATAGGTGCTTGAACTTGTTCTATGCATTTTTCAGCAAGTCTTATTGACTGTTAAAACTACTAAACTATAGTAGTTTCTGTAGGAGGGTTCTTCACTACCAAAGCCATGGCCTATTGTTTGTAGACAATGACAATATGACATGGATGATGTTGACGTAGGTTTTTAATTTCCAACTAATAATATCTTCTTTTTTACTTTTGAAACATTTTTCTAATTTCTAATCATTCTCGAGATTGATAATCCCTTTAGGACTTGATTTTTTTCCGACTTGATCCAAACCTAACGTTTAACTAGACTTGAACCAAACAATCCAAGTATGATATAATTGAATTTGAGCCAAATAATTCAAATTCAGTCTAAGCTCAATATCATTTTAATTAATCGATTCAGTTTAAAGCGATATCGTTTTTACCTGAACTAATTCAAATCAAGTAAAGTTGGTCATCTCAAATTTGAGTCCAAATTAAAATTCGGTCAATTTGAGTTCAAATATATGTTAAATTGTCATTTGAATATAACCTAAGTTAATAATACTTGATTTCATGAAATTGATATATGTAGTAAAAATTAATGTTAAATATATGTTGAGAATTAAGAATGTAATTGAAAAAATGCTCCAACAAGTAATAAAAAAAACTTTTTGGTATATGTCACGCTCAAGTATAATTTAACAATTATAGTTTACTCCAATTTAAAAGAAAATATCTAATTTAGCAAAAATTATTCTATCCATTTGGAGAAATCACCAAGACATTTTTTAAAAATGTAATGAGGTTAATTTTGTATTTAAATAGTGTAATTTTAGGAAATTGGGATTTTAGCTTGCAATAAACTTTGGTGTGCTTAGCTTTTAACTTTAAACATTGCAAGAGCCAAGAGCAGAGGTTAAAATGAGAGAAGCTTTATACCCTAAATCACAGAACCCATAAAACCCATAACACAAACACAAGCTGAGAACTCAAATTCGCATTTCAGAGAAGGAAAAAGATGATCAGTAGAAGGAGATTACTGACGTCTCTATCATCCTCAGCTTCATTCCTCAATCCCCAGATTGAAAAGATACGAGCTTTCACTCCAATTCCAACATTTCAGTCCCTCCAATCTCGAAACCCCAATGGTTTTAGTGCAAATGTGGAATCTTGGTATGTGGGTTTGAGAGCTTATAGCTTGTTGAGCTTGAATGATTTGAGAGACAAAGTGCCCAGGAAGCTGAAGACGAGAAAGGGTCGTGGGATTGGTTCTGGTAAGGGAAAAACTGCGGGGAGAGGTCACAAAGGCCAAAAGGCTCGAGGGACTATGAAGTATGGGTTTGAAGGTGGTCAAACTCCGATGCGACGAAGAATGCCTAAACGAGGTTTTAAGAACCCTTTTAGCCTTACCTTTCAGGTGTTGTTTTTGTTCTCTTTTATGCCCATTTGCTTTTATTTTTCTAACATTGAGAATGGAGAACTGTTTGTCTTTCTTGCATTATTTGATTAATCATTGGCAAATCTTGGTTGCAAAGGAGGCTCTACTATTATGCAATCTGCAGTAGTTGAAGTGAGGCTCTAAATGTGGTATGCTGAAAAGAAGATAGCAGTAATGATTGCATTCCGGGAAATTTTGGCTCTGGGGGTTCTTAGTTAGGGGGACTACGCACAAGAGTAATATTTTTGAGGATCATAGCGAGAAGAGATTTGTCACGACCATAATGGAAATCAGAACTTGTTGAATTCTGATGTACAGAAGAGTATTTTGGTATATCATGTTTTAGATTCGTATTTCTATAGATTTTATCTTATTTTAGGGGTTAAAGGGTTAAGTTCCAACCTCATCAATTAGGATTAATTTTTAGTAAATCTGCGTATTCGATTTTCTTTGTCCTCATTTTGACTCAACTGTGACTTCTGGCCCTTGTGTGCATCAGTGTGGCCTTGATTGGACGAATAAGTTCTAATAGCTATGTGGTCAAGATATTTGTCTTTGGAATTTGTTCAGTTTCTTTTACCTATTGCATTCTTTCGTCATAGTTGGAATTCCTTTGTTTGCAGCGTAGCCTCAGATTTGCTTGTTTCTGTGGCTCCTGTTTAGTTGCTTATATATAGAAATCATTGCAATTTGGATGCATGCCTTCAAATAGAAGAGAAAATCTTAGTTTGACATTCTTGAACGTAAGCCCTTGAGAGAGTCTTTTTATTTATTTTGTTTTTTGAAAGAGATATTAGTGATGCTGGAGTACATGATAATATGTGCTCAAATTACCTTACATAAAAAGTGATACTTATATTTTGTCCCACTCTTGCTAATTTCTTTAAAATTACTTTCTCCTCTTTGGCAGCCTGTAGGGTTGGGAAAGATTGCAAAACTCATAAATCAAGGCAAGATAGACTCTCATGAATTAATAACAATGAAAACTCTCAGGGTATTATGTCATTCTTCTCAGTTTCCTAAGATCAACCCTCTATCTGCTAAGCTTTGGTAACATCTTGCTACTGTTACAGGATACTGGTGCCATAGGGAAGCAGATAAAAGATGGAGTAAGACTGATGGGGCGTGGTTCTGAGAAGATTAAATGGCCTATTCATCTGGAGGTAAACATCATTTAAAGGGTTCATGTTTCCAGACCACTGAACATAACCTAAAATGTTTGAATTGTTTGAACATTTAGCGTTTGCTGTCAAAATTTGGGATTAGTCAGCTGAGTTTAGAGAAAATACTGTTGCTGTCTAACAAGAATGGGATTAGACTCCTAGAGCCAAATTGTGCACGCATTTTATGTAAATTTTATAAACTATAGCTTTCCATCAACATTTTCATACCACTAATCTTTGAATTCTGGTTGAATAAGGTGCCTGCATCAGTATTGCTTTGATGTAGCTGTTGAAGAAAACATTACTTTTAAATACCAAAATCAAAAACTAATTTATAAGCATACCATTGCTTTTGGCATTCAACACAAAACCATTATCTTATAGATGAAAACAAAAATGTAGGTTTCAAGAGTGACTGTTAGGGCAAAGGAGGCAGTTGAAGCTGCGGGTGGGACTGTCAGACGAGTGCATTACAATGAACTGGGTTTACGGGCATTGCTCAAACCTGAATGGTTTGAAAAGAAGGGAAGGTTGTTGCCTAAACCGGCTAGGCCTCCTCCAAAGCTTAGGGATAAAGTTGACAGCATTGGCCGGCTGCCTGCCCCAACTAAACCGATCCCCTTCTATGTTGAGCAAAAAGAGGATGCAATGTCACTGCCCAGTTGATGAAATGATCATTTCCTTGAGCATTCTAACCTTCTGTGCTCTGTTGAAGGATTAGACTGTGACCAGGACTATATTTCCTGGTTTGATTTTGGTGAGGGCATACGTAACTTTGTTGCGTCGGTTACGGGCTGTTGGTGAATAGTGGATAAATATCAGCATAAACATTTTACATTTAATCATTCAAGTTTTATAGTAGCAGAATCTTTCAGTTCATTGAATAACCTCTTGTGATCGATCGATTGGCATAGGCCAGGTTTGCCTGAAGCAGAGTTCTTACCATGATGAGTTCTTTTTCAGCTAAATCTGTACTCTGTTTCAGCTAAATCCATTGGTTAATTTGCTTGTTTCAATTCAAATGATTTGCAGGCGAAGGGCACTAAAAAGGTATTATTATTCAGTACAAAAGAAAACCATTGAAAAGTTCAATCTTGTAAAGTGGAAAAGAACTTGATTATAGAAAAATATATAAGAAATAAAAAAAATCCTAATTATCCAAAAAAAAATTCTGACTCGCAATTTCGTTTTTGTATGTGGAGACTAATTAAAAAAATGTAAAGATTAAGAGGTAAAAAGAGTAGAAATTAAGGATGATAATAGTTCGGATCGGATTGAATTCACGATTGGTCTAATCTCGGTCAAGTTCTTTTTACAAACAATTCGAGTTCAGCTTGAAATTGAATGTATTAAATTGACGTTTTAGTATAATTCATCGTAGTTTCAATCTTAAACTAAAATAACTTCGTTTTTGAACGAAGGCTTGGGTTGAATTATCATTCCTTAATAAAAATGGGCCGGCTTGGATTTCTTTGTGAGTTGGAATGAGGCCAACCTTTGCAGCAAGTGAACGTCAAAGGTGGTTGTCTGTTCGCAAGGCTTTGCACCTACTTCAATGAGTGAACCATAAACCACCATTAAACCCTCTGGACAGAGAGCAGACAAAGAGATATTGTGCAGTTGGGTGAAGAAAAAGAAGAAGAAGAAGAAGAAGAAAAGGATGGAGGTCGCAGTGGGAAATGGATGGAACTTCCAATTAGCTGCAAAGAAAGGAACTTTTTCTGTTTCAGAAGTCAGAGGTAAAGCAAAGTTGAGGGTTTTCTCTGTTCGGTGCTCCGCCCCTTTCTTCACTTCTGACGCTTCATCCACCGCCGCTTCCGGTAACTACCGCTTGCCCCAGAAATATATTTGTTTTAGCTATTTTTCGAGGTACTTGGGACTCATTTCCCCTGCCCTCCATATGTTGTCTAAGTTCAAACCTTAATGGATGTGGTTGTGTATGACATATATGTTTATAGTTGAGAATATACATAGATTGATGAGTCTGAAATTGAGCTTTAGATGTGGCAGAAAGGCCTTGGAAAACTTCAGATGCTAGATTTGTACGTGAAGGTGGTACAGTCTGGAGAGCAAAGTCATTCGGTGCTAGAGGTACCCAGGTTGGTGAGGTTGTATTCAACACTTCTTTGACACGGTAAGACAACAATGCCTTTTTTTCTTTGCTTTTAGAAGTGGATTTTGTGAGCATGTTATAATTGTTATGCCTCAGCCTGTATGGTTGTCTTGAATTGCCACGAACAGCATGTTGCCTTTGAGCTCTAAAGTGACCCACTTTTCTAGTTTGCTTTGAAGTTGTAGCTATTAGTTTCTGTGTTCAACAAATTGGGGTGATTCGTTATTGGAATCTGATTTACAAATTTTATTCGTGGACACTGTAGGTATCAAGAAATTCTTATGGATCCTAGTTATGCAGGACAATTTGTCTTAATGACAAACCCACATATTGGCAACACTGGTGTAAATTTTGGCTGGTTTGATATCATCTACATATGTACTGGCATTTCATATTTCCACATTAGAAACTAATGTGCTTCATTTGATTTTAGATGATGAAGAATCAAGCCAATACTTCCTTGCTGGTCTGGTCATCAGGAGTTTAAGTATTAGGTGATTTTTGTTTATTATTTTCATTCATGTGTAGCATCCCTCTTTACATTTCATCCATCACTTTAACTTGTAACTCCATTTCAGTACTTCAAATTGGAGATGCACCAAGGCACTTGAAGATTATTTGGCAGAAAGGAACATAATGGGAATATGTAAGTTGATTCATCCAAGACTGATTTTATATACACTTGTCATTGAGAACCCTCACGGTACCCTCAATAATTTGCTTGTATTGACTTCTAATCTATGCAATTGATGCTTTTTCGTTCAAAAACAGATGATATAGACACATGTGCAATCACCCGCAGATTAAGGGAGGATGGAAGCCTTATCGGTGTACTTAGCTCAGAGGAACACAAGACAAACGAAGAACTTTTGAAGATGTCTCATTCCTGGGACATTGTTGGTATAAATAAAATATCTGGTGCAATTAACTATATTTCTCTGTATGGTAGAAAATTATATCTGTTTACATTTATTGGTGCAAGTTTTACAGGTGTTGACTTGATCAGTGACATCTCATACACTGCCCCTTATGAATGGGTTGATGCAACAAATTCAGACTGGGAATTCAGCTCAAATGAGAGGCAGGAATTCTACAACGTTAGTATTAGACTTCAAAATCCTGTTGCACAGAGTTGGTTTTGATCAGTTTCTGCTTTTCTCATCATCTTCTTGATTGTTCAGGTTGTGGCATATGATTTTGGGATCAAGCACAACATCTTGAGACGCTTAGCATCTTATGGATGTAAAATTACCGTGGTCCCTTCAAAATGGCCAGCATCAGAAGCTCTAAAGAAGAAGCCAGATGGAGTTCTTGTCAGCATGGTCCTGGTGATACATCTGCAGTTGCTTATACTGTGGAAACAGTGAAGGAATTACTGGGAAAGGTTCCAGTATGTGGCATTTGCATGGGTCACAGCTGCTTGGACAGGCATTGGGTGGGAAAACATTCAAGATGAAGTTCAATCGCCATGATGGAAATCATCCTGTTCGGAATCTCCGAGCTAACCGCATCGAGATCAGTTCTCAAGTGAGTCAATTTACACAATTCACAATATTTTTGTCTAGATCAACATTGGGGGTACCGAAGCCAAAGCCTAATTCCAAGTTTTTGGATCAAACATTGGATCATTTTCTCTATCCCTTGATTTGCTTCACAGTTTTGAAAGATAATCCTACTTATTACAACCTTTCACCTATAAGTTTCGGAATGATAAAGGATTTATTCACTTTGTTACTTTTTTGGTTTTTCTTCTGTTTAAAATATTCCGTGCCAGAATCACAACTATGCTGCTGAACCTGCATCCCTTCCTGACGTCTTTGAAGTGACTCATATCATTCTTAATGATCGAAGCTGTGCTGGTCTTGCTTACCCTGCGTTAGATGTCATGTCTCTTCAATAACATCCTGAGGCATCCCCTGATCCCCGTGACTCAGATGCTGGCAACGTGACATACTCACTCTTTTCGGAATTTTCCACCTCTTTGAACAACAAATGATCCAATTTCAGTACCTAGTAGGTTACTCCCATCTCATTATAATCTTTATGAATACCACTGAACAAAATTGTTCCAACTCCAAAGAAAAGACACGTACAAAGATTTCTCGTCTCTCTTCGTCTCTTCTCTTTGCTGTAAAATTTGATGTGTTTTCTGGTTACTTTGCCAGTGTGACATGTAATATAAGAACTCTTGAACCTATGAGCTGACATGGAATTTTATTGCTTTGCAGTTTTTGGGGATCTCATTCAGCTAATGAAGCAAGTGAAACTGAGAGCTTAAGCAACGTTGGCCGCCATTTTCAACCAAAATAATGAAGCTTACAAGGTGATGGTTGGCCTTTGCCACTTCCTTTACTTCCATTAACATTAGCTTATTCGTTCATAGTTGTCAAATTGATTAGTTATCCTCTTGTCATTGTTACAAAGTCTTTAGCTAATGTTTATGTAATAGGTTCGTACAAAAGATATATATAGTTCTCATGTGGCATGATATAAAAAAAAGTGTTCAATTTTGGAGAATCAAGTAAGAGTACTCAATTCACGAACTATTATCATTGACTCAGTACATTCTTCACACCTAAGAATACTCAAATTCACATACCATTATCTCTACATTCTCTGTTTCAACATTAGCTAAAAGACCAAAAGATGGTTGCTTCAGTCGATAGCATTTTGGTGTCAGGTAACGAATCTTGATTAATACATGGGGCCAACTTCTAAGATGTCCACGAATGTGACATACAGCTGTCTGATCAACAAGTTTGAGAATTTGGACCAATGAAAATGAAAAGTTGTTTGGTGCAGAAGAAAAGATGGGTGGGTGTGATAAAAGTGAAGGACTGACCAAATAGGACTAATCAAAGTATTCCAAACAAGCTGTTTTAAGACATGTATTACACACAAGTTTATGACTGCAAACTGACTAATTTAAGAATTCTCATAGAACGATATTGACATTAAATGTTCTCAGGGTAAATGGAAAAATTCAAGATCCTGAAATGAAGGGAAAACCAAAAAAGCAATCGAAGAAAATCATCACAATCAACTCAAACTACAACCGACCTATTAAAAGACATGGTTTAACAAGCAAACTTGAAAAAGAAAAATACCAAAGTGCCTGCCCCCTAATTCCAGAGCATCATTGAAATTGCAGTACTATAGATGATAATCTCACCAATGGATAGCTATTTTATACATAAACACTAAGCAGCGACCCCAACTTGAAAATTCTCCATATCAACCAGACTTGGAGCTCACATTGACAGCTTGCCACGAAAGAGCCAACATACTGAAAAAGCTCACTATCAAAGCAGCTGCAGAACCTAGAAGCACTTCCTGTGGACAATGGCTGGACCAGACTCATCATACTCACCCTTTGAAATCCACATCTGATACAACAGAAGAAAGCATCTTAGTCTCATGGAAAATGTACATGGAGAGGAAGATGAAAAGATAATAAGAACTCAAAACCACCTGTTGGAAGGTGCTGAGGGATGCGAGGATAGACCCTCCAATCCAGACACTGTACTTTCTCTCTGGGGGTGCAACCACCTTAATCTTCATGCTGCTTGGAGCAAGAGCTGTGATCTCCTTGCTCATACGGTCTGCAATACCAGGGAACATAGTTGAACCACCACTGAGCACAATGTTGCCATACAGATCCTTCCTGATATCAACATCACATTTCATGATGGAGTTGTAAGTAGTCTCGTGAATGCCAGCAGCTTCCATTCCAATGAGGGATGGCTGGAAAAGGACTTCTGGGCAACGGAATCTTTCAGCCCCAATGGTGATTACCTGACCATCAGGGAGCTCATAGTTCTTCTCAATAGAGGAACTGCTCTTGGCAGTCTCAAGTTCTTGCTCATAGTCAAGAGCAACATATGCAAGTTTCTCCTTCATGTCACGGACAATTTCCCGTTCGGCGGTGGTGGTGAACATATACCCTCTCTCTGTGAGGATCTTCATCAAAGCATCAGTGAGATCACGACCAGCAAGATCCAAACGAAGGATAGCATGTGGGAGGGCATATCCTTCATAGATTGGCACAGTGTGACTCACACCATCACCAGAATCGAGCACAATACCTGTTCCGTGAGAAGCGGCACGCACCCAAATTATGAAGATAATGGAAGAATGTTAAATTCAAATGCTAAAAGCAGCCGTTACAAACCTGTTGTACGACCACTGGCATACAGAGAAAGAACGGCCTGAATTGCAACATACATTGCAGGCACGTTGAAGGTCTCAAACATAATCTGGGTCATCTTTTCCCTGTTTGCCTTAGGGTTCAGAGGAGCCTCAGTGAGAAGCACCGGGTGCTCTTCTGGAGCAACACGAAGTTCATTATAGAATGTGTGATGCCAGATCTTTTCCATGTCATCCCAGTTGCTGACTATACCATGCTCAATGGGGTATTTCAAAGTCAGAATACCTCTCTTAGACTGTGCCTCATCACCTACATAGGCATCTTTCTGACCCATCCCAACCATAACACCAGTGTGACGAGGTCTACCCACAATACTTGGGAACACTGCTCTGGGAGCATCATCACCTGCAAATCCAGCCTGAAAAGAATACAATGGAATAATCAAATCTCGATCTCAAAAGAGATCCACATGGAGTGAAAAAACAAATTCACAGCAGAATCCCAGTAACATTGAAATAAGCAACTGACCTTGACCATTCCAGTTCCATTGTCACAAACAAGTGGTTGAATATCCTCAGCATCAGCCATTTTTCACCAAAATCCTGCATTAAAAAACACACATACATGAGAACAAGAAATCCAAGATTTAAGAACTAACAACGTGCCATTTCCCAAGCTGCCTTCACGCCCACCCACACAGAAGTTCAGAAATTTAGCTTCTTTGCCAACAACCAGGAAGTAAACTTAACCTCCGTAGCTTTAATGAGATTTCAAACAAACAGAAAAAACAAAGAAAGCTACTGATTGTCATCATCTCTACTAAATTCCTACAAACCAAAGCATCTAAAACTCATAAAGATCTAAATAATTACTGATTTGAAAACCAAACACCCGAATCATACATGGGTGCATTCGATCATTAAAAGAAGAAAAAATAGAATCTTTTTCACATCGAATACGAAAAGAGAAAAAAATGAAAAGAAAAATCAACAAAAATCACAGCCCACCACAGATCTACGCATAAAAGAACTCCAGATCATGGAATCAAATTCAATCCACAGATCGGATGCACGCCAACTTCACTGGATCTAATCAAATTCCATATATCATCAAGCTAAAGTAAAACCCAGATAGAGAAAGATCGAAACTTACGCTTAAGATCGCAGAGGGATGGGTAGAAAGCAAGCCAAACAGAGAAGACTGCTTGACTCTAGGTGTGTGTATGAAAAGAGAGACTCTTCTTCTTCTTGAAACAGCGAGAGCTTAGGGTATATATATAGACTTGAGATTTTGAAATGCAAATGAAATTTGGACCAAATTTAGATCACATTTGATACCACACCCCTCTCTTTTTCTTTTAATAAATTTTAATTTTTTATTTGATATTTATCATAATAATTTTATTTACTTTCTCTTCCTTTCTTATTACATTTTAACCAATATTTTAAAAATCAAACTAAAAATTAAATTAATCAATCAAAAAATTTAAATTTTAAAAGTTCAATTGAACTCTCGTAGGTTAAAAATTAGATAAAATATAATTTTTAAAATATAATTAAAAAATAATCTTTATATATCGAATAATTTTAATTTTAAAAGGAGGCTATTAAATGAAAATTAATTAATTAATTAATTTTGATTTATGAAAATTAATTCATTTATGAAACTAATTAATTAACTAATAAACATGTCAATTTTTAATAATAAGAATTATTAAAGTAAATCAAATCAAAATATTAAAAACCTAACTGAATAGTCAAACAATTCAAGATTTTTACAATTAAATCGGTTGGATTTCTTAATCACGGGTTTTAATAATTCTTGGTATAGTTAAGCAATAAGTAGTTATTATTTCATAATTCATCATATATAATTATCAAGGTTAATTAAATAGAGATATTTTAACTAAACATGGATGATGTGAGTAATTTAGCACTCTCATCCTACACTCAAAAGAAGTCTCAAGTTCGAATTCTGACAATAGAAAAACCTATTTAGTCCTTATAAGCTGACCCGGTGCGAGCTAGAATTGGTCTGGATATGAATGACTTAAAGGCATCTTCTTATAATTAGGACCCTCCTAAAATACCTTATGGGTAACCCAAAAACAAAATATTTTACTAAGCTAACAAATTTAGTTGAACTCTATTTATTGAAAAAAAATACATTAAGAATTCAACCTAATTTTTTTTTTTAAACATACCAATCATGAGAAAAAAGTTCGTTATTTTATCAGTTAATCAATTAATTTTATCATCGCCTTGAAATCAAAATCAATTTTTGAAAAATTCAACCAATTCAACCACAAAAATCTTAAATGGTCTAATTTTTTGATACAGTTGTTAATTTTTGTTTGATTTACTTGTTTTTAACAATTAATTAGTTTATTAATTAATTATTCAATTTTTATAAATCAAAAAATTCTTATAAATTAAAACAAATTAATTAATTTTTATTTAACGATTTTTTAATTAAACTAAAAATTCTTTAATGGATAAGAACAATCTCTTTTGATCATATTTCAATTTTTTAATTTAAATCAAATTTTAGCATATTTTATGATAGTGTTAAACCTTTTAAACCTTAAAACTTGTAACTCCTAATCCGATCTTAAAAACACTTATTGAAATCCATCTAAAAACTTAATTATTATTATTATCAACAATTAGAATGTTATGCTTTTAGTGTAATGTGGAAATTGTAAATATTTTTATTTATTAATATACCAAACAAAAAGCAAATGCTTTTGTTTATTGGAGATGTCACTTTTTGTGTAATTAGACACTTAATTTGACTAATTTGGCTGCAATTAAATTTTAATATTTTGAATAATAAAGCAATTAACATGAGGGTATGACAATGTTTGGTCCATTCCTGACTTTATCGAACAACTGTTCAATGAAATGTGAATTCTGAGTACGACAATGGCCGACCTGTCACCGCCCCATTTCAAATCAAAACATATTTCTAAGACCATATTATTTTAAAATTAGATCAAATAAACCCCCTTTAAAAAATAATTTAAGTGATTTTCAAAAAAATGAATGTCATTTAATTTTAAATCAGAGTTATAATGTTCAGGAGTACTAAAATAGTTAAATAAAATTAAAGAATTTAAAATATAATTGAAAGAGATTATCCTTATCCGTCAAAAAATTGTAGTTTAATTTAAAAAAGTATTAAATAAAAATTAAATAATTTATTTTAATTTATAACAATTTATTAATTTACAAAAATTAAATGACTAGTTAATAAAATGATTAATTTTTAAAAACAAGAGTTATCTATTAATTTATAAAAATTAACTGATTAATTAATAAACTGGTTAATTTTAAAAAACAAGAGTTATTTATTAATTTATAAAAATTAACTAATTAATTAATAAACTGATTAATTTTTAATAACAAAAATTATTAAAGTAAATCGAACCAAAAGTTAACATTAAATCAAAAAATAAAAAATAAAAAAATTTTACGATTGAACCAATTAACCTGTTTTTATTTATTTATTTATTTTTGTTAACCCATGAGATGTCCTAAGAAATTTTTAGGATTGAACCAATTAACCGGTTTTTATTTATTTATTTATTTTTGTTAACCCATGAGGTGTCCTGAGAGGGTCTCAAAAGGCACTTTAAGTCATCCACACCCAGACTAGTTCCAGCTCGCATTGAGTCAACCCGTAAGAAATAAAGTGCTAGCCAAACAAGTTTCTCTATTCTTAAGGCTCGAACTCAAGACCTCCAGTTAAAAGATGAGAGTGCTAAACCACTCATCAACCTATTTGATTACCAGTTTTTAATTTTTAATCATTGTCGAGCAGTCTGATAAGAGTTGAAGAGTAATAAAATAGTTAACAGGCGCCTATTACTTTTGATCAAGTATTATAAACTTAACCATGTCTTTCCATTACTTCCTTTTACCTGCTTTGAATCAAGACAAGAGACAATCCAGAACATATGTTAAGAATGATCATACATATGCTCAGACCAAATGTATTTTTTCACACAAAAAGTGCTAAGATATAGTTTACAAAGGTTTATGACCATAAGCTTACTGATTGAAGACTTATCATAGGAATCTATGAACATTAATGTTCTTGATTTTGAAGAAAGAAAAAGGATTCCAAATCAAAAAATAATGAGATTTTTAATTTTTAACAAAGCAAAGTAGGATAAGCATCACAATCACTCTCCAGCTACAAAAAGACATGGTTGAATCAGCAAACTTAAATATCCAAGTCTCTGCTCTCAAATTCCAGAGAGATCATTTGGAGTTTACACCTCTCAATGGATTCATTGCTATTTGATACATCAAGATTGACATGTACCCTCCAACACTGACTCTTCTCCATATGATCAAGCCTTGATTCCACATTGACATCTTTGACACAAAAAAGGCAACGAAACTGGAAAAAATAACTCTCACCATTTTTAAGGATTTGTAGAACTTAGAAGCACTTCCTATGAACTATTGATGGACCGGATTCGTCATATTCGCCCTTGGAAATCCACATCTGATACAAAAGAGAAATAGTTTAAGGATAAGAGTCTTGTGCCGATTTACGTGAAGACGAAAAGGGGAAATGTTGGAAGAACAAAAAACTACCTGTTGGAAGGTGCTGAGGGATGCAAGGATGGAGCCTCCAATCCAGACACTGTACTTTCTCTCTGGAGGTGCAACCACCTTAATCTTCATGCTGCTTGGAGCAAGGGCTGTGATTTCCTTGCTCATTCGGTCTGCAATACCAGGGAACATTGTTGAACCACCACTGAGCACAATGTTACCGTACAGATCCTTTCTGATATCAACATCACATTTCATGATGGAGTTGTAGGTAGTCTCGTGAATGCCAGCAGCTTCCATTCCGATGAGGGATGGCTGGAAGAGGACTTCTGGGCAACGGAATCTTTCAGCCCCAATGGTGATTACCTGGCCATCAGGGAGCTCATAGTTCTTCTCAATAGAGGAACTGCTCTTGGCAGTCTCAAGTTCTTGCTCATAATCAAGAGCAACATACGCAAGCTTCTCCTTCATATCACGGACAATTTCCCGCTCGGCAGTGGTGGTGAACATGTACCCTCTCTCAGTGAGGATCTTCATCAAAGCATCAGTAAGATCACGTCCAGCAAGATCCAAACGAAGGATGGCATGTGGGAGGGCATATCCTTCATAGATTGGCACAGTGTGACTCACACCATCACCAGAATCAAGAACAATACCTGTTCCACGAGAAGCCTTAAGCACCCAAATTGCAAAGATAACAGACAGTTGTGAAATTCAAATGCTAGATGCAATCACTACGCACCTGTCGTGCGACCACTGGCATACAAGGAAAGAACAGCCTGAATTGCAACATACATTGCTGGCACATTGAAGGTCTCAAACATAATCTGAGTCATCTTTTCTCTGTTTGCCTTGGGGTTAAGAGGTGCCTCAGTAAGAAGCACAGGGTGCTCTTCCGGGGCAACACGAAGTTCATTATAGAACGTGTGATGCCAGATCTTTTCCATGTCATCCCAATTGCTAACTATACCATGCTCAATTGGGTATTTCAATGTCAAAATACCTCTCTTAGACTGTGCTTCATCACCTACATAGGCATCTTTCTGACCCATCCCAACCATAACACCTGTGTGGCGAGGTCTACCCACAATACTTGGGAACACAGCTCTAGGAGCATCATCACCCGCAAATCCAGCCTGCAAAAGTAAAATGAAAAAAGGAATTGAAACTTAGTCCCTTATTATCAAAAAATCATCTAAAATTAGAAACACATATCCAAATTCATATAAAAGGAATAAATAACTGACCTTAACCATTCCAGTTCCATTGTCGCAGACGAGAGGTTGAATATCCTCGGAATCAGCCATTTTCTAGGAAAAGCTACATTGAAAAACACAAATATTAGAACAACAAACCCAAAACCTGAAAATCCAATAAATTAATCAATACTACATATCCCAAGCCACTTTCAAAACCTTGAAATAAAAGTACAAAATCTAACCTTTCTACCAACAACCAAGGAAGTACATTCTATATATCTAAAATGTATTTTGTAAAAACTAAACTACAAATCAACACTTTCGCCAACCAAAATTTCCACAAAACTTAACTACTTTTATATCCAAACAGATAAAAATTTAAACAATTCATCCCCCAGCAAAGCAAAATCTGAATCTTGATTCTGCACAAGTTACGTCACTTTCAATCACACACAAACATCAGCTAATGAAAGCGATTATGAAGTGAAGCAAAAGCCAGAATCTTTTATCAAAACCAAATGACAATCCGGCACAGATCTACATTTAGGAACTACAGATCAGGCAATCAAAAACAAGTCAAGGATCATCAACACAAGAACATGACTAGATCCAATCATACTTCATATCATCCAACTAAAGCCGGTGGTCTTAAAGAACCAATCTTTCACATGAAAATCAAAGAAGAACTCCAAAATAATAAAACCCAGTAGAGTATATACATAGAAAAAGATCGATGCTTGATTACCTTGAACAGAAACTGAGGACAGAGACTTGGGGTTTGAAAAGAAGACCAAGCCAAAGACTGAAGATGGCTTGGTTTGTGGTGCCAAGAGGTTCTTTTCTCTTCTTTTGGTGAAGGGCTTAGAACGGCATATACTTATAAATATGTAAGAGTTTTGAGTCTTGACAGCAACAACTTCAGGCTTCTGAAGTGGACACTTTCTTCCTAAATGAAATTTGGAGTAAATTTGCACAACATTAGACATTGTATTTTCTTTTTTTATTTTAATTTTATATATATATATATAAACATATGTCCATTGTTCTTAAAATGATAATTTGCTATTATTATTTATAAATTTTGACCATAGCCAAGAAAAATGAATTTGTAGTGTTTTAAGAACCTCCATTACAATTAAACATGATAAATTTTAGAATTTTATTTAAAAAATCTTACATTCCCACTAATTAACCAAAATTTTAAATTTGATGTTAAATTGTTTCATTCTATATTCTTAATTAATCATTTTTCCGGGTTAGAGGTATTTAACCTTTTAAAATTGTCTAAAAGAGTGGAATAAACCAAAATTAAAGATCTCTGCTTTATCTATAATAAGCCAACATACCTTAATTTCTAAGGCCACATATCCAATGTTCCATTTTCAACTTTTAAAATGGTTATTGGTGCAAATTTGTGGCTTGCCACTAAAAGAAAATAACCTAAAATCCTTAAAGAAGGCATAGCATGTGGTACAACGAAGACCCAGAAGGTAGGGGTTCCTCCAATAATAGCCTCATGGCCTTCAACACACATGCTAAAGCTTTTTGCACCAACATTGATTAGTTGGTATCAAATAAATTTCTTAATGTTCAATTTTGTAAAAAAATAAAATAAAATAAAATAATTTTTGTAATATTTAATATTTGGTAGTCTTATTATTTTTTTCAACTGAATTAGACAAATCTTGAATTTGATAAGTGATTTATGTGGAAATGTAGTATATTTCTTAATTGCGTCTTCATGTCTTAGATTGTAACTTATATCTTTGTGATGGATAGCTTTATTCATGTGGTACTAGTTAAGAGTAAAGTTGCGTACTATTAGACCTTCTCAAATCTTGCGTCTCAGCAAAATTTTGATTGGATGTTGTTGTTCTTGTTGTTATCTTTTGATAGATAGATCAAGTGTTTACGTAAGAGAAAAAAAAAACACATTTTGACAATAGGATTAGTCTTTAATTTATTTTTTAATAGATCACTTATTTAATAAAAGAATATTTATATTTATATAAAATAAGTGTTGATTGATTCTCAAATAATTCTTACACCTAATCAGCCTCAAAGATATGTACACACATATAAAAGATATTATATGACATAAGAATGGTAGAAAAAACGTGTATCAAGAAATGATTTTCAAAAATTCTTATAAGAGACTCAAAGCATAAGTTATATAATTATAAATAATATGACCCTCCCGGCCCCATCTTAGATATTCTAAGATCCTTTTTCAAACCTGCTCCCATTATGAGTTAAGAGATAGATAAATATACACATCCTATTGTACTAATTAGGGACATTAGCAGTGATTGAGGGGGTCGAAGATCAAGAAGTGAGTTATTTATCAGCCAAACATTCTTCTTATGGCTTGATTCAATTTTCTTGTCCCTATGGAAAGAGAAAAGAATTTCACATTCTTCCTTTTGGAGTGTCACAAAACCTCAAAAATAAGTATTTTAATACGAAGAGATGTACAATATAATAGGTATGCATCAATAGCATATGAAGTAATCAATGTTTATTTCAAGAAACAAAGAATAGGTACTTCTACTCACCCAATGATAGAAATTTGTTGGCAAGTGCAAATTTATACAAATAAAGAATATTTTAACATGGAACAAACAGTATATATGTGGTATAGTGTATGCAATTTTATGTAGAGAGATGATATTTGAATGGATCAGATTATTATGATTAGTCTAAGCTTGTTTTACATTTTGGTTAATTTGAACTTGGTCAGATCAGTTAAAATGACGTCATTTTAAGTAAAATTTTCTTAAATAGTGTTGTTCAACATCATTTGCAATAAAAGATCAAGTTATTCAAATGAAACCTTGCGTCAATCTCAATCTAAACCTAACTCAAAACCGATCAAACAAGACTTATTTTACTAATTTCAGGTCGGATCCTTTTTGCCATGTATACTCACAACAAGGTGTGCCACCATGAAAGAGTAGATCAAGTAGCAAAAGTTAGAAAGTGTAGGAATAAAAGTTGGATACACCACGGGCTCTCTAATCAACATGCTTTCCCTTCTCATGTCTTGCAAGTGAGATTGCATGTGCATACATGTGGGCATAGGACAACCACGTTCTCTCGAGATTAGGCTGGACTAGAGGAGGTTTGGTGTTGGAAAGGTTACAAAAGTTATGTCTACACTTTTACTTTAATCAGACAACCTTTAAGGGATTACTTGGCATTCCAAGATTAATCATCATTTGAAAGTCCGCTTGATATTGTTCTCCATTTTGTTAGGTTTATGTCAAGTAAATTCAAGAGTTTGGAACTTATAAAATTGTGAATCGTAGGTTACAAGAATGAAAATTTGGCTTAATTTAGTCTTGAGTTGATTTTCAATCAATAAATTAACTTAGATTAGAGTTTGATAAATTCGATTAATTATAATGAACTGCTCCAATCTAACTTAAAACGAACGAATTAAGTAAAATTTATTTTAATTATAATTATAATTTTAAGATTAAACTCAAAAAATTTAAAAGATTTCACTCTAACTTTACTTTTATTTTTTATATTCAAATCTAATTATAATAAATTAGTGTAATTTGAAATAAAGTTAACGAAGTTAAATTAATTTAAATTTAAATTAAAAATTTAAATCCAAAATCAAAATTTAAGAGACTCGACCTTATCGATCTATTATCAACCCTATTTCACATTATTATTTACTTTTGTCTTTCGATAACACAGGAAGCTTTGGAACATTAGTGGCAAACCTTGAATGCTTCCATGAATTGCTATAATGTTCATCAATATAATAGTGTTAAAAGATAGAGAATCTCCAAGCATATGGATAATGCTCGATTCCCAATCCCAATGTGTACACCATTTTGGTTTGCCCTCCTGGAACGACATTCTTTTTATTACTTTATTATGATGATCTTGCTTAAGGAAGTCGTGTATAACATAGAATCAAACAGGAAGCACAAAAGTGAAGTCCGAAGCAAAGATCCATTTTGTTCATGTAAATAAAAGTTGCTGTTGTAACTTTAAATTGTTCAGATACACATATATTTGTCTATCAAATAAGTAATTCAAGTAAATTTTTTTTTGGTTTATAAAGGAAAAGAAAAACAAAGAAGCTGCAACATATCACAACTCCCGGTGATATGATATTTTTTGGCTATCTTGTCGGACTCTCGTCCATAGTTCTATTGGAACTTCTGTGAACACATGCAGACTCGGATTGGTGAACGTAGTTAAAGATGCCATGTGGTCAGCGCTCTGATTCCCTTCTCGATAGAGATACTGAATTCGAACTATTCAATCATGATTTAGAAGGTCCCATATGCCTTGCACCAAAAGAGGAATATTAGTAAAAAAACTTACAGATACAGATAGTATATTGATTATCTTCAGAGAATCTGTCTTAAGGACTACATTACGAAAGTTCAGAATCCATGCTAATTGAAGGCCGTCATGTACCCCTTGTAACTTCTCCGTTAATGATTCAAGTTATTTAACAAACTACTAAGTCATAATTAAGTGACAATATCAATTCATTAAACATTTATATAATAAAATAGTTGTTAAACACTACAAAATCCAGCAACCTTTGAATTAGTAAAGACATAAAAGACAAATTCTATCATTTGGATCCTTACAAGAAATCAATTTTGAAATATTTTAATTATGTGATTGAATATATTGTTATTATAATAAAATGGTTCTGCAAATCAAATATTTTAAGTAAATCATTTAACGTATTAACGGACAAGAATTAAATAAGCATTTTTGTCATGTGTACAGTGAAAGGAATCAGAGTGCTAATCGTTTGGCAAAAAGAGCTCTGCCTGAGAGGCCAGACTTGCATCTCCTGAAGGAACCTCTGTCCGAGCTACAGGACTTACTTCACCAAGGCAGACTGGGAGCGTCCTATCGACGCAGGATGCTGTCTTGTTTGTATTTGTTTTTGTTTTTTCTTCCCTTTGTAGTAAAAAAAAACACTTTGATTTAATCGAAAATAATAGATTTATCATATTTTCATTTCTAATTTACCATTTTTTAAGATATTAAAAATGAACCGGTTCAAGCGATTTAATAATGCAAGCCTTGAATCGATTAATTTTTTAGCTTGATTTTTAACTTTTCAGTTCAATTTATTTTAGTAATTTTGCTGTTAAAAATCAATTAATTTATTATTGTAAAAATAATTAATTTTTATAAACTAAAATAAAATAATTAATTTTTATTTAATTGTCTCTTTTTTTAAGTAAATTTTAAAATTTTTATAAATAAAGATAAACTTTTTCAATCAAATTTTAAAATTTTTAATTTATTCAATTTTTAACTGATTTTACGACATTCTAATACCAAATAACTTTTCAAACCTTATATCTTTTATTTTATTAATTTAACTTTAAATCAATTTTTAAAACATCGATCATCGCTGTAAAACACAGGCTTCCCATAAATTGCTTTTGCATGTAACACCTTTATACGTCATCCAATGTGCTTCACCAAACGTGTGTTAAACTTGAGCATGACAATGATCATTCCCTGTACAGAAAAAAATAATAAACCGAAAGTGATGCT
>JAOSBN010000177.1:36947100-36958480 GCA_027563595.1 Erythroxylum suave | reverse complement strand
TAAGATGGCAACCCACTACTTGATATTTGTGTTATGAGATAAGGTTATTAACTCCAAAGACAACAAGAAGTGGACATATATTATGACTTTTGGAGAAGGAGAGTCACTATATTTATATAATATTTGTGAAGACTAGGTCCTTTATTTATAGATGGGTTACTTGAAAATGGCCAATATACCTTTTGGTACTTCCTAAACAAACGGAGATGTGGATAAGGTACGAGGATGTGACGTCATACTTGTTCCTTTTTATTTTAAGTTTGTTTACGTATAAATTGCCGTCGTTTTGTGATGAAAATAAGGTTAATTAGTACTGTATGAAGAGGATATGTACCTGAGCATATTTAGATTAAGTAATTGAATAAATAACTTTCGGTAAACAAAGAAGAATAAACCTTGGAAGATCCTAAATGGTTTGCTTGAAGTGACATGTTGCCATTTTCTAAACAAATGCCGATAGTTAAAACATTTTTTTAAGTAACGGAAGAATCGTATTCGTTATCTTAACCTATAAATCACGTCAACCTAGTATTATATGCTAGGCAAGTCTTGTACGACAAGCTCAATCGAGATAGTGTAAGTAGGAGAATTCGAATACATAATTTTTTGGCTCCATGTCTCCCACTCCACCAACTCGATCATTCCCTAGATGGAATCTATAATTAAAACACTAAGCTCATAATTGAAACTTTCCTATTTTCAATATTTCGTTTAAATGTAATAATTAGTTGAAAGTAATAATATTCATTTGATTGATTCTATATTGTTATGTGTCAAATAATTTTTTAAAAATATATAATTTATAAATTATTATATGTATTTGATAATTTATTTAATATACACTAAAAATAATAATTGCAAATTTTATTATCATAAAAATATTTAATTGACGTCCACCATCTATTTAAATAATGAAATAAGTAGGAAATTAATCTGTTTTCTATAATTAAACCAATGATCAAATATTTAAGCAATCTAAAATGTCTTAAATTGATCGGACCTTAATATAATTTTTTCATTTTGATTATGGCTATAAAAATTAACAACATTTAGTAAAAATTTCACTGATACATGAAGAACAAAGAGTTTCAGTAGTACGTAGTCTTATTTCTAAGTAGTAGAAAGACTCTTTCTTAATATTTATGAGCATAATATTAATGCCTAAAATATTCTAAATAGTAGAAATAAAAAATATGTTGTTTTTGGGCTTAGATAGACCCGGCCCAAGCCCATCTATTTTCTGCATGTGAAACGGCGGGCCGTATTTGAACTGAAAAGTGTATGTGTGGAAAGGAGACGGAAGCCGACACGATATGTGTTTGATTTTGCATTATCTCACAAACTTCTGATTCAACTCTACCACTGCAATCAACGTAGTGCTGAATTGTTTTAGGGTTTGTAACCCTAAACGGGAGATTATAAGCACAATTATGTACTACCCACTAGAGAGGAGACGTTTCCATCTTCAAGCCTGCGTTTTTCCAAGACAAAGGATGCAACTGTGAGTCTCTGTCAACCTTCTTGTTTTTTTCTTTCTGCTTGTCTCTGTAAGCTTTTTATTATGCTAAAGTCTGTATTGGGTTTCTTTTTATTTTTTGGTTGCTTTGTCTGTGATTTGGTTTTTTACGATTGAGAACGCGTAGTTTTAGTTTTGTAGTTGAAAAAGATAACATTTTGATGGGTTGTGAACGTTTTGTCAGTTCAATTCTGGTGATGATTTCATTGCTGTGATCAAAGGTTTATGGGTTCGGCTCCTTTTCTTCGTTAAGATTGATTGGGGATTTGAATGTGATTGCTTTTGTTTGTTTGCAGTAGAGTGCTTGAAGGTGGGTTTATATGGTTTTAGTTGGAATTCAGGGTATTTGAAATTTGAAGCTGAGTGCGAATTATGGCATCCTCTCATAGTAGTCCTCACTCTGAAGGTGCGAAATTGGAACAGATTATCACCGAATTCTATGCTAAAAGTCTTCATATAATACTGGAGTCTAGGACCTCTTGTATGTCATCGCGTAATTTTAGTGGGGAACAAGTGCTATCTTCTCCTTCTTCATCTTCTTCATCTTCTTCAAGTGTACGCCCGAGGGATAAATGGTTCAATTTGGCCCTTAGAGAATGCTCAGCTGCACTTGAGAATCTTGATCTCTGGCGCCAAAGCAGTCTGGAACCAATGGTGGTTGATGTGATTTTAGTGCGGAGGCCACTTGATTGGGATCCTGTGAATTTTTCGCCAAAGAAAGGATTGACTGGGAATTTTTCACTGAAGGAGCGATATCCATTTTGCCGGGGTTCTGATCAGGATGACATTGGTTGTGAGGCTACAGGAGGAAAGGTTATTGAAAGATGGCTATTGCAATATGAAAGTAGGAGGTCAAGGGATTCTGGAACAGGGAGTAGGCGATCAAGCACTACTTTGCATATGGTGTATAAGAAATCAATATTACTTCTAAGGTCCTTGTACACAATGCTTAGGCTGTTGCCTGCATATAAGATCTTTAGGGACATAAATTCATCAGGACAAATATGTGAATTTACTCTGGGACATAGAGTATCTTCTTTTTTTGAGCCCTTTACTCGGAAAGAGGATGCTGAAATGCAGCAATTCAGCTTCACACCTGTGGATACTTCTTGTGGTAGGCTTTGCCTTTCTGTTGTATACCGTTCATCAATCTCTGATGTAAATTCTGAACCATCAACTCCTATGTCTCCCCAGTTTATCCCTGATTATGTTGGGAGCCCGTTGACTGATCCAGTGAAGAGGGTCCAATGCAATCCCATGACACATGGTTCCCCATCGTCTTTGCCATTCTCAAGACGCCATAGTTGGAGTTATGACCGGTATAAAGCTTCACCATCTTCGATTTCTTTCTCACCATCGCCCACTCATTCAGAGCCACATGTATCAAGTTCTAATCCAAGCTCACAGCGTTTTGTGCCAATGAACTTGCCCCCTCCTCCACCTGAAACATCTTCAATTCGTAAGAAAAACATAAGCTTTGATGAGTACTCTAATTCTCCTAACTTTACACCCTCACCATCCCCATCACCTCCAATCTCTATTCCTGGTCATCTTTCAAAGGCTATTTTGCGATCTGAAAGTGCTCCAGTTAGAATACCTGCCAGCAAGCTAGCTACTTCCCCTTTATTGTTCAACAAGAACAATTTGCCTCCATCTCCACCACTAAGAGGTACTGGATCTGGTAATCCCAGGAATGACAAAATTAAAACTTTGGTTCAGACTGGCAATGCAGCTGAGAAGGTATATCTTATGCTTATTAATGGCGCGCTCTTTGTCAAACATGTTTGTTTAGTTTCCCATTTCACTTGTGCTGCAGTTGGTCTCTTTGGGGAAGGATGATCTTAAAAGGTTTTCTGGGGTGAAGACTACCAGCTCACCCCGGATTTCATCTTCCAGAAATTCCAGCAGGTCTTTCCCGGATGATTGTGATTTCTCTGAATTTCCTTGCCCATTTGATGTTGAGGATGTTGATGTTACAGATCCAGGTAGCAGGTAACTTATGAACTTGATGCAAGAAGATTGAAGTGTGTCTTTAATATTTACCTTTGTTTTACCTGCTTAGCGCATTGAGTTTCTCCGTAAACTAAAAACTTAAACCAGAAAGTTTAAGATGACTGATCATTTCCTATTTTACCTACCAAGATGTGATCAATATAATAAATTCTAGCAGGTTAGCCTGGTATCATCTGAAGAATATGTCGTTTGTTCCCCTTTCTCAAACTTTTAACAGTACTGTTTTATCATGAGAATGATGCTGAAGCCAGGTGAATATATTTGAGGACAATATTCAATTGGAAAATATGAGGTTGGAGTTCCTTTTTTCTTTGTATGCATGTGTCTGTATCTGTATATGACTTGCAAATCAAATGAAAAGATGGTGAAAAAAAACAGAAATTATGAAAGTGGTTCTTGTTTAAACTATTTGACTTGCAGTTCACCTCCTATTAATAGAATTTAGCTGACTGGTTTCTATGGGAAACTGTTAACCAGACTCCCCAACCGTGTAGATATATCTTATAATAATATATAATTCATTCTTGACCCTCAGCTTAAGCTTTTTGGATTTGACAAACAGCGCATCAATGATGCCCACTTTTGATGATGATGTGTAAAAATTTCAGTTTCTGCATGGTGCTTTAAAAGCAATTTCCTGTGATCAATTTATAAAAACTAGATTTAAATAGCATGCAGAATTTAAAGAGAATATTCTATACTTTTATAGCAGGCCCGAGTCCCTGGAGTCCGGAGGACTTTTCCCAATTATAAAATCTCAAGAAGCTGCTGTTGGTGCTCTTGTTGATATGCTGACGAAAGCGCCACCTCTACGCCAAGACTTCTCCACTTCAATTGATTTGCCCCAAGAATCAAGGTCCAAAATGTGGGGTAGGAACATTGAAGACCAGAATCAGATCTCTGCAATGGCAATGCCAATAGTTCAGCCATCTTCAAGTGTTGTATCTTCACGACCTGTCCCTCTAAAGACAACAGCCGATGCGCTGGAAGAGCTCAGGGGCTACAAAGAGATGAAAGACATGCTGCTCGGTCAAGTTGGTAGGTCCAATGCATAACTCATCTAATGCAGGAAATACTAGAAACTACCGGCAGTTGTTATCGGAAGGACCATCTCCATATTTGCATATATGTACAGCAAGCATTATGTGTTTTTAAGAAGTGCTCTCATGCTATATAGCTCAACGGTTCTATGTATATAGCTGGACAATATGATATGATCACTAAGGCTTAATATTTGAATGAAGGTTTATTACTGGTTGGCCTTTAACCCTTTATTTATTTTTTGTAGATAAAACAGTTTATAATTGTATATATGACGGAAAATTTAGAGCCTTTTCTACCTTACACTGTATACATTTTCCCTCATTTGCACTTCCTATCTTCTTTATCTCATGTTTGTTTAAACTATGTTCAAGTTGGTCATGTGGTTCTTTGCAGCAGAATTAATACATATCATTGCATGCATTTGAGTTGTGGGATCACTATATGAGATTAGATTGACTTACTGGGCAATGGAGGCTAATCTTATATTCAACTAATGTTGTTGCTAGGCTTAGCAAAAAGGCATGAATTCAGTCCAAAGTTAATGAATAAACTTTAATTTGATTAGGCTCGGACTCGGGTATATAGTAAATTCTATTTTAGTGCCATTACCATCACTACTTTACATAATGGTTTATGTAATACTGGAAGGTCGTATGAGGCTGTTTTCGTTGAGGGATGAAATGAATGCAGGTATGCTAAACCTGAAGCAGCTGTTGTTTATATAACCATCCATGAGATGGAAGAGAAGGAACTCAAAGCCTGATCCTTAATTACTTATATGCTAGTGATTTTAATTATTTCCATTTAGAGAAGTAAAAGAGTTTATAAAATTTATATTTCTTAAAGTTTTGTTTTAAATTTGGATCTAAATGCATAATGTTTATACATATATATGAGAATATATACTTCATTCGAAAAAGTATTCAATAAAAGTTTATAGGTATTGCCATAAATAAAATACTAGTATTATGAAAATTATTTTGAAAATATTTATGATATATGAGGTTATGTTATATTAATAATATATTTTTATTTAATTACTTTAATTTTTAATAATTAAATAAAAATATGCACATTTTATCATCATCTTAAAGTATCAAATGGGGGTGATATATATATATATATCACCCCCATTTGATACTTTAAGATGATGATAAAATGTGCATATTTTTATTTAATTATTAAAAATTAAAGTAATTAAATAAAAATATATTATTAATATAACATAACCTCATATATCATAAATATTTTCAAAATAATTTTCATAATACTAGTATTTTATTTATGGCAATACCTATAAACTTTTATTGAATACTTTTTCGAATGAAGTATATATTCTCATATATATGTATAAACATTATGCATTTAGATCCAAATTTAAAACAAAACTTTAAGAAATATAAATTTTATAAACTCTTTTACTTCTCTAAATGGAAATAATTAAAATCACTAGCATATAAGTAATTAAGGATCAGGCTTTGAGTTCCTTCTCTTCCATCTCATGGATGGTTATATAAACAACAGCTGCTTCAGGTTTAGCATACCTGCATTCATTTCATCCCTCAACGAAAACAGCCTCATACGACCTTCCAGTATTACATAAACCATTATGTAAAGTAGTGATGGTAATGGCACTAAAATAGAATTTACTATATACCCGAGTCCGAGCCTAATCAAATTAAAGTTTATTCATTAACTTTGGACTGAATTCATGCCTTTTTGCTAAGCCTAGCAACAACATTAGTTGAATATAAGATTAGCCTCCATTGCCCAGTAAGTCAATCTAATCTCATATAGTGATCCCACAACTCAAATGCATGCAATGATATGTATTAATTCTGCTGCAAAGAACCACATGACCAACTTGAACATAGTTTAAACAAACATGAGATAAAGAAGATAGGAAGTGCAAATGAGGGAAAATGTATACAGTGTAAGGTAGAAAAGGCTCTAAATTTTCCGTCATATATACAATTATAAACTGTTTTATCTACAAAAAATAAATAAAGGGTTAAAGGCCAACCAGTAATAAACCTTCATTCAAATATTAAGCCTTAGTGATCATATCATATTGTCCAGCTATATACATAGAACCGTTGAGCTATATAGCATGAGAGCACTTCTTAAAAACACATAATGCTTGCTGTACATATATGCAAATATGGAGATGGTCCTTCCGATAACAACTGCCGGTAGTTTCTAGTATTTCCTGCATTAGATGAGTTATGCATTGGACCTACCAACTTGACCGAGCAGCATGTCTTTCATCTCTTTGTAGCCCCTGAGCTCTTCCAGCGCATCGGCTGTTGTCTTTAGAGGGACAGGTCGTGAAGATACAACACTTGAAGATGGCTGAACTATTGGCATTGCCATTGCAGAGATCTGATTCTGGTCTTCAATGTTCCTACCCCACATTTTGGACCTTGATTCTTGGGGCAAATCAATTGAAGTGGAGAAGTCTTGGCGTAGAGGTGGCGCTTTCGTCAGCATATCAACAAGAGCACCAACAGCAGCTTCTTGAGATTTTATAATTGGGAAAAGTCCTCCGGACTCCAGGGACTCGGGCCTGCTATAAAAGTATAGAATATTCTCTTTAAATTCTGCATGCTATTTAAATCTAGTTTTTATAAATTGATCACAGGAAATTGCTTTTAAAGCACCATGCAGAAACTGAAATTTTTACACATCATCATCAAAAGTGGGCATCATTGATGCGCTGTTTGTCAAATCCAAAAAGCTTAAGCTGAGGGTCAAGAATGAATTATATATTATTATAAGATATATCTACACGGTTGGGGAGTCTGGTTAACAGTTTCCCATAGAAACCAGTCAGCTAAATTCTATTAATAGGAGGTGAACTGCAAGTCAAATAGTTTAAACAAGAACCACTTTCATAATTTCTGTTTTTTTTCACCATCTTTTCATTTGATTTGCAAGTCATATACAGATACAGACACATGCATACAAAGAAAAAAGGAACTCCAACCTCATATTTTCCAATTGAATATTGTCCTCAAATATATTCACCTGGCTTCAGCATCATTCTCATGATAAAACAGTACTGTTAAAAGTTTGAGAAAGGGGAACAAACGACATATTCTTCAGATGATACCAGGCTAACCTGCTAGAATTTATTATATTGATCACATCTTGGTAGGTAAAATAGGAAATGATCAGTCATCTTAAACTTTCTGGTTTAAGTTTTTAGTTTACGGAGAAACTCAATGCGCTAAGCAGGTAAAACAAAGGTAAATATTAAAGACACACTTCAATCTTCTTGCATCAAGTTCATAAGTTACCTGCTACCTGGATCTGTAACATCAACATCCTCAACATCAAATGGGCAAGGAAATTCAGAGAAATCACAATCATCCGGGAAAGACCTGCTGGAATTTCTGGAAGATGAAATCCGGGGTGAGCTGGTAGTCTTCACCCCAGAAAACCTTTTAAGATCATCCTTCCCCAAAGAGACCAACTGCAGCACAAGTGAAATGGGAAACTAAACAAACATGTTTGACAAAGAGCGCGCCATTAATAAGCATAAGATATACCTTCTCAGCTGCATTGCCAGTCTGAACCAAAGTTTTAATTTTGTCATTCCTGGGATTACCAGATCCAGTACCTCTTAGTGGTGGAGATGGAGGCAAATTGTTCTTGTTGAACAATAAAGGGGAAGTAGCTAGCTTGCTGGCAGGTATTCTAACTGGAGCACTTTCAGATCGCAAAATAGCCTTTGAAAGATGACCAGGAATAGAGATTGGAGGTGATGGGGATGGTGAGGGTGTAAAGTTAGGAGAATTAGAGTACTCATCAAAGCTTATGTTTTTCTTACGAATTGAAGATGTTTCAGGTGGAGGAGGGGGCAAGTTCATTGGCACAAAACGCTGTGAGCTTGGATTAGAACTTGATACATGTGGCTCTGAATGAGTGGGCGATGGTGAGAAAGAAATCGAAGATGGTGAAGCTTTATACCGGTCATAACTCCAACTATGGCGTCTTGAGAATGGCAAAGACGATGGGGAACCATGTGTCATGGGATTGCATTGGACCCTCTTCACTGGATCAGTCAACGGGCTCCCAACATAATCAGGGATAAACTGGGGAGACATAGGAGTTGATGGTTCAGAATTTACATCAGAGATTGATGAACGGTATACAACAGAAAGGCAAAGCCTACCACAAGAAGTATCCACAGGTGTGAAGCTGAATTGCTGCATTTCAGCATCCTCTTTCCGAGTAAAGGGCTCAAAAAAAGAAGATACTCTATGTCCCAGAGTAAATTCACATATTTGTCCTGATGAATTTATGTCCCTAAAGATCTTATATGCAGGCAACAGCCTAAGCATTGTGTACAAGGACCTTAGAAGTAATATTGATTTCTTATACACCATATGCAAAGTAGTGCTTGATCGCCTACTCCCTGTTCCAGAATCCCTTGACCTCCTACTTTCATATTGCAATAGCCATCTTTCAATAACCTTTCCTCCTGTAGCCTCACAACCAATGTCATCCTGATCAGAACCCCGGCAAAATGGATATCGCTCCTTCAGTGAAAAATTCCCAGTCAATCCTTTCTTTGGCGAAAAATTCACAGGATCCCAATCAAGTGGCCTCCGCACTAAAATCACATCAACCACCATTGGTTCCAGACTGCTTTGGCGCCAGAGATCAAGATTCTCAAGTGCAGCTGAGCATTCTCTAAGGGCCAAATTGAACCATTTATCCCTCGGGCGTACACTTGAAGAAGATGAAGAAGATGAAGAAGGAGAAGATAGCACTTGTTCCCCACTAAAATTACGCGATGACATACAAGAGGTCCTAGACTCCAGTATTATATGAAGACTTTTAGCATAGAATTCGGTGATAATCTGTTCCAATTTCGCACCTTCAGAGTGAGGACTACTATGAGAGGATGCCATAATTCGCACTCAGCTTCAAATTTCAAATACCCTGAATTCCAACTAAAACCATATAAACCCACCTTCAAGCACTCTACTGCAAACAAACAAAAGCAATCACATTCAAATCCCCAATCAATCTTAACGAAGAAAAGGAGCCGAACCCATAAACCTTTGATCACAGCAATGAAATCATCACCAGAATTGAACTGACAAAACGTTCACAACCCATCAAAATGTTATCTTTTTCAACTACAAAACTAAAACTACGCGTTCTCAATCGTAAAAAACCAAATCACAGACAAAGCAACCAAAAAATAAAAAGAAACCCAATACAGACTTTAGCATAATAAAAAGCTTACAGAGACAAGCAGAAAGAAAAAAACAAGAAGGTTGACAGAGACTCACAGTTGCATCCTTTGTCTTGGAAAAACGCAGGCTTGAAGATGGAAACGTCTCCTCTCTAGTGGGTAGTACATAATTGTGCTTATAATCTCCCGTTTAGGGTTACAAACCCTAAAACAATTCAGCACTACGTTGATTGCAGTGGTAGAGTTGAATCAGAAGTTTGTGAGATAATGCAAAATCAAACACATATCGTGTCGGCTTCCGTCTCCTTTCCACACATACACTTTTCAGTTCAAATACGGCCCGCCGTTTCACATGCAGAAAATAGATGGGCTTGGGCCGGGTCTATCTAAGCCCAAAAACAACATATTTTTTATTTCTACTATTTAGAATATTTTAGGCATTAATATTATGCTCATAAATATTAAGAAAGAGTCTTTCTACTACTTAGAAATAAGACTACGTACTACTGAAACTCTTTGTTCTTCATGTATCAGTGAAATTTTTACTAAATGTTGTTAATTTTTATAGCCATAATCAAAATGAAAAAATTATATTAAGGTCCGATCAATTTAAGACATTTTAGATTGCTTAAATATTTGATCATTGGTTTAATTATAGAAAACAGATTAATTTCCTACTTATTTCATTATTTAAATAGATGGTGGACGTCAATTAAATATTTTTATGATAATAAAATTTGCAATTATTATTTTTAGTGTATATTAAATAAATTATCAAATACATATAATAATTTATAAATTATATATTTTTAAAAAATTATTTGACACATAACAATATAGAATCAATCAAATGAATATTATTACTTTCAACTAATTATTACATTTAAACGAAATATTGAAAATAGGAAAGTTTCAATTATGAGCTTAGTGTTTTAATTATAGATTCCATCTAGGGAATGATCGAGTTGGTGGAGTGGGAGACATGGAGCCAAAAAATTATGTATTCGAATTCTCCTACTTACACTATCTCGATTGAGCTTGTCGTACAAGACTTGCCTAGCATATAATACTAGGTTGACGTGATTTATAGGTTAAGATAACGAATACGATTCTTCCGTTACTTAAAAAAATGTTTTAACTATCGGCATTTGTTTAGAAAATGGCAACATGTCACTTCAAGCAAACCATTTAGGATCTTCCAAGGTTTATTCTTCTTTGTTTACCGAAAGTTATTTATTCAATTACTTAATCTAAATATGCTCAGGTACATATCCTCTTCATACAGTACTAATTAACCTTATTTTCATCACAAAACGACGGCAATTTATACGTAAACAAACTTAAAATAAAAAGGAACAAGTATGACGTCACATCCTCGTACCTTATCCACATCTCCGTTTGTTTAGGAAGTACCAAAAGGTATATTGGCCATTTTCAAGTAACCCATCTATAAATAAAGGACCTAGTCTTCACAAATATTATATAAATATAGTGACTCTCCTTCTCCAAAAGTCATAATATATGTCCACTTCTTGTTGTCTTTGGAGTTAATAACCTTATCTCATAACACAAATATCAAGTAGTGGGTTGCCATCTTA
>JAOSBN010000177.1:36929290-36946061 GCA_027563595.1 Erythroxylum suave | reverse complement strand
TGATACTTTAAGATGATGATAAAATGTGCATATATATATATATATATTGGTATCTCATGAATCATACAAGAAATTAATTAGCTAACAATGATTTAACAATTGTAAAAAAAATTTAAGTGTCTGACTTTGTAATCCAGGTTTTAACTTTTTGATTCAATTTATTTTAATAACTCTTATTATTAAAAATTGAATTGATCAATTTTTATAAATTAAAAATCTTATAAAATAGAATAAATCAATTGATGTTTATTTAATAATCTTTTTTAATCAAATTTGAAAATTTTCGATAAATAATGACAATCTTTTTCAATCGTAAAATCGACAAGTTTAATCTCAATATTTTGGCGAGAACAATTATAGTCATAACATTTAGAAAACGTTAAAATTTGACTCTACTTTAACTGAAAATTTAACCCTTTGTATTAAGTGCCATTTGACATGACATTTTTAATTATTTTTAATTATTTTCGTGGGTTCCCTATGCCACTTCATTGCCTACGTGGCAAGATGGGACCAAGTTTTAAAATTAAAATATGATAAAAGGGTCACTTGTGATCCTAAATTTTACACTAGTTGAAAAGTTTAACCATAATATTTTATAAATAATAATTATAATTCTAAATTTCTAACATTTAAAAAATGTTAAAATTAGATTTGTTAAGTCTCGAGTCAATATTAACCTATCTTTTCTTATTTTTTTATTTTTGTGGCTTCCAGTATCACATTATTGCTGTCATGACAAAATGAGACCCAAATTTTTTAAAAAAATGTAAAAATTTAATTATTTATAAGTGTAAGATCTACTTTGTGTGTTCATATACATATACATAGGTGTTTGTTTGTGGGAATGTGAGAAAAGCGAGGAGTGATTGAAGAACAGTGTTAGCTTAATAAGGGCCTTGATTCTTGGAAGGGAGGGACCCTCGCCTTTGTTCTTTGAGCTGGTAACAGCTATAAATAAATAAATCTTTTATATTTTCTTTTAAAAGTGAGCCTCACTTGACGTGACATTTGAGGCAGTGAAGTTTAATTTTAATGTTTTTTAAACGTTAAGATTTTTATTGTTCTCTCTATAATATTTTAATTAAACTTATTCATTGATGTAAAATTTAATGTTAAAATAACTATTTTGTCATATTTTATTAAAAAATTAGGTCCCATCTTATTAAGTCAACAATTAAGTGGCAAATAATTGACCCGACATTTAATAAATGAGATTATTATTTTTTTGTTTAATATTCAAAATTTAGCGTTTTCCAAATAATTATTCTCTCAGTTAAACCAAAAAGTTACGATTATTTTATGTCAGTATTAGCATATATCATTTATTATTATAAGGTCATTTGTATGAGATCTAATAAATGAAATATTGCTTTTCGTACCTCGTAGCCGGATTTGGCACTTAGCTTTTGGCTTTTAACTTTTACTCTGTGACCGTGATAAAATATATCTGTATATCATGAGAGTTTTTATCAGTAGAATTATTTTAAAAAACAAATTAATTGTTTGCATTGTTTTTAAAAAAATTTTTTTTTAAAAGAGCTTTATACAATAAATTATTTAGAAATATAAAAATAAAAAATACTTTTAATTTTAACTATATTTTATTTTGTAATAAAAATTATTTAAAATATATTAAATAATATACAAAGCACAATATATTAATTATTACATAATTTTAAATCATATAAAATATAAATAAAAATATGTTTAACTAAATCTTTTGTATGGATTATAACATAAGTAAAACTAACATCAAAAATAAATATTAGAACATATAAAAAATTTAAATAATATTATATAAATTTTAAAATAAACGTGAAGATGCATTTGTGGATGTTGTAGGAATTATATGTAAAACATAAGGATAAAAAGACTAAAAACAAGCTCGTTAATTGATTTAAAAAATTTACATGAAAAGTACTTTTTTTATAAGCTCCAAATATGAGCTTCATAAAAAATTGTATTTTAACTGCCAAAAAAATTATATCTACTAAAAAAAGTTTTTTTTTATTTTACAGTCAAGCACTCATTTTTCTTAAAAAAAATTTTTGCGACGAAAAAAAGGTGCTTATTCACTTTCCAAAAACTCAACCGAACAGGCACTTTATTTGGATAAACATGCTAAATTTCTTCTATTATTGAGATATCTGAATTTAGACAAAATATAAAAATAATTATTTTTGAAGAGCACATGTATTAAACGAAACTAATAAGATTGGTTCCACTTCTATTTTCTATTGTTGTTTTTATTTTTTTTATGTGTTTTTCCTTGAAAAAACTAAAATCTATTTAATTGAGATTTGTAATATAAAAAATCAAAACAAAAACTTGCCTAATTGAGATTTGGAATAACAAACTAAAAACAAAAACATGTTTGATAATAACAAGAAGTATGATAGGTGTGATGTTATGGATAAAAGAAACAAGAGAAATCACATAAGCAACAGATAGATACGAAAACAAACTTATACATATTGCAAAACCGATGAAGATACAGAAGACGAAGTTAGCTCAGAGAAGAGAAAACTTAATATGATTTGTTTTTGTGGAAAAAAGCATTTCAAAATAGACGAAAACCTATTTTCATCAGAAATTACGAAAATATTATTTTTGCATTTTTGTAAAATAATTGCCATTTTTATTTTTAAAAACGAAATATACAAATGTGCTTAATTAAGCACGATTTTAAGGTCATTTCTTAATTTACAAACACCACATCAAAAGACTTTAAAAAACGAAAACAAACAGCCTTACGTTTTTGACCATGTGAAATTGAACTTCCAGGCGATATCCCAGAAAAAAAAAGTAAAGAAGAAGTTAGGCTTTTAGTTGATTGACTCACAATTAGCAACTACAGATTTTAATTGGATATCTTGAATAATAAATTTAAAAAGGAAGTATCATAGTAATTAAAAGTTTCATTAATAATATACAAATAAAGCTTTATCGGCTACAAAATTAGTTAGAACCACCCATGTATAAATATGAACAAACAAAAAATTAAAAACATTCTTAACAATAAAAGGAACGTTCATTAATCATTACACCATGTTTACAGGATTTGTCTAAATGGTAAGAATGTATAAATACTTCAAATGTAAGCGAGTGTGAAAGAGATTACATAAATAAAATATATAAATACTTGAACCTTCAAATGTAAGTGAATGTGAAAGAGATTAGATAGATAAATCTTTTTTGGAATACTTTTTGTTAACAAAATAATCAATGTTTTAAATGATAATTAAAAAACTCAACCGGTTCGATCTATTCAACTGAAAAAATATTGAATTATCTAACTTTTTTATTCGGCTTTTAAAGTTTCGATTTGATATATTTTAATAACTTTTGTTGTTAAAATTAATCAATTTATTAATTAATCAGTTAAATTAATAAGTTATTATAAATTAATATAAATCAAATAAAATTTTATTTAACAATTACTTTTTTCAATTAAAATTTAAATTATAAGGAAATTTTCTTTCAATTATTTTTCAAACTTAATTTAATTTAATTTTTAGCTTATCTTATAGTGGTCTATCATATGAATATTTTAAGCTTTAAAACTCTTTGTATTATTGGTCTAATTTTAAAATATAGATAATTAGTTAAGGGAGAGCGGGAGAGAGAGACTTTGGTGGCTAAAATACTAAGGGTGTGCCTGTTTAATGGATATGAAACAAGAGAAATGGGTATGAAATGAAATATTAAGTTTGATAAGGGATTATGATTATAGAGTCATTATTTTGATTACCTACTTTTGGGTAATACCTCATTCCTCTCCTAATCTAGAGGAATGAGTATCATTGTTTTAAAGGAATAGGTATTATCATTAGTTAACTAATTACATTATAATTAATTAGAATATAATTAATTATTTAAAATATAACTAATTAATTATATTTTAATTAATAATTAGTTAAAATATAATTAATTGATTATATTTTAATTAATTAATTAATCAAAACATAATTAATTAATTAAAATATAATTAATTAAAACATAATTAATTAATTAATCATATTAAATTTATTAAAATATAATTAATTAATTAGTTATAATATAATTAATTAAAATTAATTACAATATTTTAATTAATCAATATAATGTAATTGATTAATTACAATATAATAAATAAATTAATTGAAATATAATATTTTTTTATTTCTTAATATTTTTTACAAATCAACAACTGTCAATATTAATAGTAATCATTCCTTTCTCTTAACAAATCATTATAATTATTATAATAATTCATCCCAATTGTTATTATCGTTTCCTCGTACGAAACAACCGCCTCTGAAACGAATGGTTCGACTGCAATCTATTGCACCTCCACTTCCAAGCTATCATTATGGATGGCCCAAAAGACCCAGAAATAGGCTAGTTTCTAGTTCCAAATGAAGGCGAGTCACAAAGTGTTGACGACGCATCCGTTGACGTAGTAATAAAAATCGTCTGTCATAGCATTTGGGTCGGTGGTATCGTATGAAGGTTCCTTTTTTCAGGTTTCCAGCTCTCAGAATCCTTTGAAAATAGATTATTAGAGTTGAATGTCACGTGGGAAAGCTTATATATAGTTTCAAAGAGACTTTCGTTGGCACGTTCTCCACACCATAAGTGGAGAATATTGAAAACTTTCCTCTTCACGATATTTCCTACTTGCTGCTTCCCTTGTCAGTATGCGGTCTTCTGCTACTGATTTGATACCACTTTTGAATTTCTGCTTTTCACTGGCAGCTCTGCTCTGCTGTTCGACATTCAAGCACTATCCCGGAAAAAGCTGGATAATCATTAACATTATAAATAATAAAATAATTTGAATTTAATACTAATAATTATTAATAATCACCGAATAATGTAAATATAATTAATTCCTAAATAGTATATTCATCGTCATGTTAAATTTATATCACTTTTAAGAATAATTGTTAAACGATTAAATTGCTTATATTATGCCGTTAAAATTTAAAAATTATATTTATAGTTTGTTTCATGCCTGCTATTCATTATCTTCTTAAGTAATGTGATGTTTTGATAAATTTATTAAATAAAATTAAAGAATTTAAAATATGAATAAAAATATTATTATTTATAAAAGATTTGAAGTTTCACTGAAAAATATTATTAAATAAAATTTAATTGACTTATTTTAACTTGTAAGAAACTATTATTTTATAAAAATGAACTAATTAATAAATAAATTAATAAACTTTTAATAACAAAATTTATTAAAATTAATCTAACACTAAAATTAAAAATTGAATCGTTCAAGATTTTTAGATTGAGTATTTAATCATTGCTAAATAAAGTTTTACTGGATAAGTTTTTATTGTTTATACGCTTTTAAAGATTTACTCAAATTTATATCGATAAACTTTTTCTTTAATTTTGAAGTGGTCTTATTCTTATTCGTTAACCCCAAAGACGGGGTAGAAAGATACAGATGAACCAAATGTAAGGGACTAACACTCGGTGAAATTCGATAATTTATATGAATAATTTATTTTTATCCAAAACCAAGTACCTATCTAGATCTCTTAAATAGAGTCCAATGACTATATATACAAACACTTCGAGACTACTTGTGTGTATATATATAAAAGGGAATTCATATTTTCGTACACATCAAACCTATAAAATAAGAAGTTTACAGTGTAAAATAGTTAATTAATATTAGTTCGTCATAAAATTATTTAAAAATTAAATAAATTTAAAATTTAAAATATTATTAAAAAGTATTTTTTATTTAAGAATTTAAAGATTAATTAAAAAAATTATTAAATAAAAATTAAACAATTTATTTCAGTTTATAAAAATTTATTAATTTTTTAAAATTGACTTATTACTTAATAAATTAATTCTCACCTCTTTGATATATCCAAAAAATTATATTTATGATTCTGATGTATAAAATCATCATTATGTATACATTATGTATTTATTTTTAGATAATCAAATTAATCGAGATCTTTGCCTTAGTTCTAACAAATGAGATCTTGTGAAATTGTAAATTGTTAAAAATCGATTAATTTATTGATTACTCGGTTAATTTTTATAAATTAATAAGTTCTTATAAATGAAAATAAATTGATTAATATTTATTTAATAAATTTTAATTAAATTTCAAATTCTTCAATAAAAAAAACAATCTCTTTCGATTATATTTTAAATTCTTTAATTTTATTTAATCCTTAGCTGATTTTATGAGAGTCTACCTCAACCTTTTAAAATTTAAACTTTTGTCTTACTAATTTTAAAACATTGAAAAAAAATATTTAACCATGAACAAAAACAAAATTGAGAATATCCCATAATAGGAAAGACATTTCTTTCTTTTAAAAACGCTAATGTTTTTGGAGTTTTATATTACTATTGTTTTCGCACTTTTATATTTAAAGTTGAGTCTTTAAAGTAAAGCACATAATAACAGATATAGATAAGATATTGCTTTCGTACCTCGTAGCTACTTTTAGCTTTTAACTTTTAGTCTACGACCACAAGAAAATATCAACGACCCACCGTTTACTCGAATAGAGCATATAATAAATTTCTTCTATTATTGAGATATCCGAATTTAGACAAATATAAAAGAATTAAATTTTGAAGCACACATGCATATATTAAACGCAACTAATAAGAAAATTAAGGTTTTGGCTAAAGTTTTAAATACTTAACCGAAAGTCAAATCGAAATGATAAAAGATTTAAGGTTTAAAAGATTTGATTAGTGTTAAGCAGTCATAAAATTAGTTAAAATTTTTAAAATAAAAATTTAAAATATAATTAAAAGATATTGTTTTTACCTATTAAAGAGTTTAAAGTTTAATTAAAAATTAATAAATAAAAATTAATTGATTTATTTTATTTTATAAGAACTTATTTATCTTCAAAAATTGATGAATAATTAATAAATTATTTGATTTTAATAACAAAAATATTAAAATAAATTGAGTAAAAATTGAAAAAATTTGAAAAATTAAAATTTTTATAGTTGAACTCTAGTTGTAAAAATTGAACTTGCAGGTGATATCCCAAAACAACAAAAAGAAAAAGCACAAAAGATTTTTCTATGTTTCTGTGTTAGGGCCTTAGTTGTCAAATCGTATTAAGAGAGATTATGTATGTGAGATTAGGCACAAAATGACTCATTTATCTTGAAGTCTAGATGGTCAAATACTCAAATTAAAAACTACAGATTTTAATTGAATATCTTAAAGAATAAATTAAAAAAGGAAGTATCATAGTAATTAAATTAATAATATACAAATAAAGCTTTAGCAGCTACCAAATTAGAACCATCCATGTATAAATATATATGAACAAACACACAATTAAAGACATTCTTAGCAATAAAAGAAGGTTCATTACACCATGTGTATAAGATTTGTCTAAATAGTAGGAATGTATAAATACGTCAACCTTCAAATGTAAGTGAGTGTGAAAGAGATTACATAAATAAAATGAGTAAATACTTCAACCTTCAAATGTAAGTGAATGTGAAAGACAGTACCTAAATATATCTTTTTTGGTATACTTTTTGTTAACAAAATAATCAATGTTTTAAAAATTGAATCAATTTAGCTAGTTTTATAGTAAAAATTTTGAACTGGTCAGCTTTTCGATTCAGTTTTTAATCTTTTAGTTTGATTTAATTTAATAATCTTTGTTATTAAAAATTTATTAGTTAATTAATTAATTTTTTATAAATTAGTCAGTTTTTATAAATTAAAATAAATTGATTAGTTTTCATTTAATAGTCCCATTTTTCAATTGAATTTTTAATTTTTTGTAAGCAAGGACAATTTTCTTTAAGTATTTTTTAATTCTTTAATTTCATTTAATATTTAATCGGTTTTATGACGATTTAATACCGATTGAACCTTTTATACCTTAAATCTATTGTCTTATTATTTTAACTTTCGGTTCAATTTTAAAACATTAAAAATAATTAAGATCATTTTTATAAGAATTATTCTAAAATTCAAACCTTAATCTTTTATTTAGAATATAATTCACTTATTATTACATTCATTTATTATAAGTACAACTATACTCTTTTATTACACACACACACACACATATATATATATATATATATTGCTCGTTGAATAAAAAATGATTACTGATGACAATCAATCAAACTTAAAGTATTTAAAAAACTACGTACTGTTTAAATCAAAATTTAATTTCAATTTTAATTTATCAATTTTCAGTGGATGGTGAGACTCTCAACTTCAATTAAAGGGGTTATTTCAAAAGAAATTATGTCTATGCTGTGCCCTTTTGTGGAGGTTATTATAAGTATATTCTCTAACAAGTGCTAAATAAGTAAATATGGATGTTACATGATCATGATCATAGGTCATTATCTTCTATAATATGAATGGTGGCAACACACAACAGCTCCTCGCCCTCCACACAATACCAATCAGTCTATGGCAGATAAGAATTGGAAGAAAAGCACTCTCATTCTCACACACTACCTCACATAGGTGCATGTATTTATATGCATTATATGTACCAATGTGGTCCAAAGGCAAGAGAAAAGCCCCATCAACATATCGACAAGTGACGTCATTGCATAAGATCAGCATGGCGTGTCCTGATAACGAAACGTGGCACCTTTGAGGTACCTTCGTTGCATCTTGCAAGGAAAGTGTCTCTGAAGGAACGAAGCCACGGAGGAAACAGATAATGAAACCTCCTTTTAGCTTTGGTGATTAGTACTTTAGTTTCTTTGATTATTATATTTTATATAAATTGGAGACCAACCCTTCCAACCTGTTTCCATGTATTTTCTCTGACTCAACTGCTCATACTAGGCAATGGACTGCCCTCAAAACCCTAATCTTAACCACGCTTCCTTTACTGACAACATAGACCCTTCACTCGAGTTAGAGGTGTTGGATTGTCTGACACTCGATCAAGGTTTTGCTGATGTTTCGTCGTCGCAGAGTTTGGTGTCGTGGAATCAGCTGCTCTGGAGTGGCTCCAGTGATGGATTTAGCACTGGTGCAACATCGAGAAACACTAGTAGCAGCATGTAAGTGACACCCCATTTCGATTATTTTCTGTAATTATCCTTGCAGGCGATTGGGGTATTATTAATTCTCTTTTTTCAGTTTTAGGGTTTCATCGGTAATGATTGTTCTTTATCTTTCTTTTCTAGGAAGATAATTATATGTAATCTCTTTGCCTTTTCAAATTTATGCATTTTCAGTAAATGTAAAGATAAAGATAAGAAGAAGAACATGGAAGTGGTGAATCGAGTTGCATTTAGAACAGAAACGGAGCTGGAGATTATGGATGATGGATACAAATGGAGGAAATATGGTAAAAAATCTGTGAAGAACAATCCAAATCCAAGGTAAGTGCTTGTTGAAGAATAAGCTAATTACTATTTATGTTCATGCTCAATTTTTACTATATCCTACGATCTTTGCTTCTGTATAGCACATTCTTGCATACATTCACTCTCGTGTTTGATCTATCATCATCTATCTATGTTTGAGCGAATTATTACATCTATATAACTGTATTTATAGTGAATTCGATTTTCGATCATATTCCAAAACGTGTTCCTACTCTTTTGTTTGCTACAATTATGAAACTATCCACCTTTCTTTCCTTCCCTCGAGTTACTAGGAAATAGTATCTTTGAGCATGTCTTCTTCAACCCTTTTAGTTTTTGCTAATTTTTTGATGAACTTCATTGCTCGAACTTGAGTTTCGTAAATGAGAAAAAGGGTACGTGTCAATTGATCAATTTGTGGTCATCGGTGTCTTCAATCTTTTCAAGTCTTGGACCATGTGACCATCATTTAATTGCTTTATCATCTTCTATCCATTATTTGCGAACCTGACACTTACCATCTAGACGTTGAGTGTGAGTGACTGAAGAAATCTATGTACGATGGTTTTAAGAGGACTAGCTCAAAGTCGTGTTCGCTACACAGCATTAAAGTAATACCCTGAACCAAAACAAAACACAAGAAATAGAAGTCACTGTTATCAATCACTTCTGATATTATTTGATATCTCCTGTCGGCTGTCCTAACTGCCCGTTTGCCTGCCAAAAAGACATGTTTATGAGTGTGGCTTTTTGTTCACGATCTTGATTTGCAAGTCTAAAACTTTCTTTGTTCACGATCTTGATTTGCACGTCTAAAACTTTCCCTTTTTTGATCACATAATATCTCTTTATATTTTTCTACTAATTCAAAAGCACAACCTAACAAATATATGTTACTTGTATAGGAATCTCTGTGAAGCATAAGTTCACTGGTAAAATTAATCAATTCTTTAGGATGTGAAATTAAAATGTTAATAATCTCACAAAATTTTAGTGAGAAAATAGATTAATTTTTGTAAAAAAACTATAGTAGTCGGATAAATGTATTGATAAATGCATATTACTTGTAGAAAGATTGATATAATAAAAATTTTCAACATTTAAACCTTGATGGAGGTACTCCTATATCTACTACCAAGCTAAACACCTACCACTTATATTAATATAAATCTTTATTGAACCAAATCTTCATAGTTAGCAAATATTGTATGAAAAATGGTCGATTGCCTTATGTTACATCTGTTGGTTTCATGTTTGGAAATATTCTTTTAACCTCGAAGATCAAGATAGCTAGTTAGTAAGGAAAAAAATTATAACAATTATGAATCATTTGGGGTTAATTACATTAAAAATTTTGATAGTTTGATATTTGAATTTAAACTTATAAAGTTTATTCTGGTTTAAATCATTGTGTAGTATAGTAATTCAAGGCAATCACACTATTGTTCTAAATTAAATTAACTTACCTTAATACTTAAATAACTCATTTTTTTGTTAATATAATATTATGCAATTATTTTCGTAGTCCAATAATTCTATTTAGTTCACATCCCTCGCAAAATATTTTTTGAATGATAGCTGCCATAAATCTATTATTGCACTATATGCACACAAACTTGTCAAGTGGATGGAACTGTGGTCCAACTGCTTGTTGGGAAACTTGATAGTGATATCCATGATATTTTAGAGGGGAAATGGGGATTCATATAACACTAAAATTGCAAGTGGACTATATTCACTTAGGGAGAATTGTCTTGAATTAGTTATTTTTAAGAAATAATAGTTAAGATATAGACAAATTTATCTGAATGCTACGATTAGGAAAAATCCTTGTAAGCACAATCTAATTCTTTCAGAAGTCATTTGTTTTTGGTCTTAAGGGCATAAAAGCTGAGCTTATTGTTATTTCAATTTGGAAAATAGTCTCCCTTTAGGCTGACATTGAACAAGATATTGCCTTATTTTCTTTTTGGATTAACGTATTAACAATATCGCACGAAGGAGATATATAGGATCTTTTAGTCATAGACCAACAACTTGAATACTACACATCAACTGTAACGCACTTAATTACCCCATCTTGTTGAAGGAACCCATTCAATATGGTGTGCCATTGAAACGTACGGCTATGTGAGGTTTAGAGCAAACACACCTCTTTTTATTTATTTATAATATTAGAACTTATTATACACAATAGTTTGTAAGTCACATACACTGAAGAGAGTACTTGTTGAGTTAAATGACATACTCGATTCAATTAACGTCCATAGATTTCAATATATCTGTACTTCCGACATTAATTACTCTGGTTGTGCACATATACGTCTTAAAGAGTAGATCCAAAGTTGATTATAGAGCAGTCAATTTGCCAATAGTATTGGTTGCAAATTCCAAGTTTAAGACCTTATAAAATCAACACTTTGTTTATATACATTGTTTCTAAAGCTTTGCTAGGCCAAATTATCACATTTTCTTACTTGCATGCCTCTCATATTCATTTGAAGAAACAATCTGTGATTACTTATGGATTGGAGACTGATCTTGATCTCACAAATTGTGCAGGAATTACTATAAATGTTTAAGTGGAGGATGCAATGTAAAGAAAAGAGTGGAAAGAGATGGGGAGGATCAAAGATATGTTATAACTACATATGAGGGAGTGCACAACCACTGAAGCCCTAGCGCTGCCCACTACCAACACCACCATAATCAGATGCGACTCATGGTCCCTTCACCAAATCTTCCTCCTCTTCATAAAACCTAAATACCATTGATGCATCCATATATATACTATCTTTTGATTTCCTCTTTTAGGTCACTTTGCACTCTGTTCTGCCTAGCAAGGAGATGTAGTAGGATGGGAAAGTGATTTTCATCTGGTGACTTAATTATCTGACGTTGGATTTGGTTCTCAACATATGGTGTATGTTGCTATTACACATGGCTTTAGGACTTCCAACATTTTGGAGCTAGGCCTGAAGTATAGGAACTACTTATGTGTTGTTCATCATTGGGTTGGATCAGTATAAAAGAAAAGGAAATAAAAGAAGCAACTTTTGGGCTAGATTGTTATTACAAAATCATAGGCTTATGAGCACCTAACCCTGTTTCTTATGTGGCTAGTCGTTGCATCTTACTTTGCTTAGAACTCTATTATACTCTAGTTCTTGTCGTTGTCTCTGTATCCATATGGACAGAAGCTTGTAAAAAATGCAGTCATTCTCTTGAAAATATGCGAACGAGTTACCTTAAGAAAAATGAATTTGCTAATAGAATCTTAAAATGAATTCAAACAAAAAGTAATTGTAAAAAAAAGTTGAACTTTAAAATTTTCAAATTTCAATAAAAAAGACTTTAATTTTATAATATTAATATATATTTTTAACATATTAAAATTTAGTGATACAAAATTTGAACTCTTTTTTATAATATAAATAAATTCTTTTGTTTGTCGCATTAAAATTATTACTATATTTTATTTAAATAAGAGTTGTTATATATGTTGACTCAGACTGAATTATTCTATTTATTTGTTTTATGTTATAGCACGTTTCACCAATGTTGAAGTTGATAAGTTCATATTCCTAGTTATTAGCCGTTGGCACTAGCTCTATAAAGAGAGCACATGATGTACTTCTTTTAAGTTAGTTTTCTTTTAAAATAAAAGTTTGCTTTATTTCTCTTGTGTTCTATTCTTCTCAGCCTTTCGTGTGTCTGTTTGTAACAATATAAATAATATCAATATGTTAAGAATTAATTTATAAATTACAAATTTATTTTATCTTTTATAAAAACATCAAGTGGGTTTTATGTGAATCAAATAATATTGTATTAGTTAAGACTTGTCTTCTTTTAATCACTTCTTCATAATACAATCCATTATGTATGGCACTTCCTCGTCTAATTAAACACAGAGCAGAGTCTTAGAAATGTATACATTTCTTGAAACCCAGAGCACGACCTATCTTTCAGATTTGCTGATGTAGTATCATGTTTCATGATTCATGGTAAGAGTAAAAGGAACAGACAAAGTTTAGTGCTAAAAACAAGCTTCTAAGAAAGATTGTGGCATGAACAAAAGCTAAGGTGACAAAAGACAAAAGTTGGAACCATATCAAACACCTAATTTGCAAACGCTAAGATGCATATAAAATTTGGAATTTAAAACATGTACGGACATTGAAACCTGAAGCTTTTCAGTTACATGAAATGTGAAGATACAGTGTTTACCCTAAATTTGGTTCCATAAACTGTAACTGCACGTCCTGGATGATCGTTTTGAGCCTTTTTCTTTTTTATAGAATTCTCGTGGGATTTCTTGAATAAAGATATTGTGTCAGTCACCATTTCTGAAAGAGACTTTTTCTTGCGAGCTTTCGGCTCTGTATTGGGCCTGTTGGCACTCTACATGCTCGCCATCTTGAAGAATTTGAGGGAATATAATGGATCAATGGATTACTTCAAGTTCTTACATGTCAAAAAGTAGGCCAATTCAGCAATTTAGCCGTTAATGTTCACACTGAAATTTTGGGTTGGACTTTAATGTTGCTGAGCTGCCCTTGTTTAGGGCCAGTCTTAGATGTTTTGAAGCATTCAAAATAAAACATAATATTTGCAAAATATTTAAAATAAACTCTAACGCTTGAAGAAAGCTCAAAAGTATGAAACAACTGATTGAGTTAGGCCTTTTGTTCCGTCTAACCAGGAGTTATTTTTAACATATTTCAAACATTAGGGTTTATTTTTAACCCTTCAAACATTAGGGTCTAATCTTTTGGCCTAAATTGCTCTTTTGGCCTAAAAATTAAGGATAACATATTCTAAATTATTTTTTTAATTTTTTTAATGTAGTATCTAATCTTTTAAAATTTTTAATTAAATGAATGATATTTTATAACATTAATACGCTAACAGAATCTTTTTTACCTATGATATTTAAAAGTGTGTAAATTTAATTACCAACTAGTCTTTTATGTGGAATAAAATAAAATTCAAACCTTCTTTTGCACATTAGGTCATGTGTTTTAGTCTACATATATGATTAGTTGTCAATTAATTTTCTACATGAACACATAAATATATATTTGATGAAGGTCAACAAAGAAAATTCGTAAAATACTTAATAAAAAAAGAAAATTTATAATAAAATGGATTGATTAATTATAATTCAAGTTTAAAATTTTACTTGAATTTTATAATAATAAGTACATAATATATCAATTAAATATAATTTAAGAGTGTAGACTCATTCACAATAATATAGATAAGGATTTCTTAATAAATATATTTTTATATTTTTAATTAAAAATACAAATAAAAATTAACTAATCACTTATTTATTATTATTAAAAGTAATTTACAAATTGTAATCTATTAAGTATTTTACTAATTAAAATCTTATATATCTAATATTGATGAGATTAACTTATATAACAGTCAAGGTTAATAAGATTAATGATAAAGAGTGATTGGATTTGTTCAATAAGATACAAAACTCAATAATCAGAAATAAAAAAAATAGAAAGTCGATTTTTTTAGCACTCAGTCTTTTTTGTGATACGAATCTTTTTTTTTGTTTTGAACTGAACAACGAAATCCACGAAAAAGACTGAGTGCTAAATAAATCGATTTTCTATTTTTTCTGATTTTTGATTATTGGGTCTTTATCTCATCGAACAGATCCAATCAAATCTCGAATGCTTCAAGGTTAATAAGATTAATGATAAGAGTTGGTGATTTAATGAAGAGATACATTTATAATAAATTGAAAATTTTGATATTAATTAAAGTTTAATTTGAAAAAACATATTTTACTCTAATAAGAAATCATAGACTAACTTTTTCAAAGTTACTATTTTTGAAATTTCAACATATTATTATTATTATTATTTAAATTTCAACATAATATTATTATTATTATTTAAATTTCAACATATTAAGTACCCTTCAAATAGTGGAAGTTATATCCAACTCATGATAAGCACTACGTTTAAAATTGAAAGATTCCAATGGAGTCAAGATCACAATCTTCTTTCCTTATCTCGTGTAGTATATACAGACGAGGACTTCGTCTTTTCAGCATCTCTACTTTCGCTAGTCAGTCTCATGCCAAGAAGTTTTCAATAGGTCACGTCTCTGCCAACTAAGTCATATTGGCATGCGCAAGTGCAACTATTGGTTCAAATTGGGTAAATTTTGATTATGACAAATAATGTATTTGTTATACACCTCTTATGTTTTTTAAGTTTGATCATAAAAAGGTACTTGACTCAATTTATATGCACTTTAATCAATACACTTGTTTTAGGTTATTTAAAGTCAAAAATCAAAATTATGTGGAGTTGCTTTGTTTCTCTTCAATTTAAACTAAAAGTAATAAATTCTTTTTAAATATTAATCGTAATTCATAAAATTTTAAGTTAGATAAATAATTATAAAAATTCATAATTTTAGCGAAAAATTAAATAATAACATATTATATAGATATTTGTTAATCTAAAACAAATATTAGATCACTTACAATTTAAAATGATTATAAATTGAATTAATTGCTAGTTATTCGTAAATATTAAGTCATGTTAAGTTTTCTTTTGAGTTTTTTTATACATGTTAAATTGGATTTAAAAAATTTTTAATTTAAGTTTTAAAATTGAATTTGTTCTATATACTTATTTTAAAACCTAAAATTTTCAAAATTTTATTTTAATTTATCAAACTCAATGAATAGATCGATTTATACACGTTTAGTCTACATCAAGCCTAACAAAATTGAGTGGAATTATTTTTTTTCTCTTCAATTAAATTTAAACATAATTAATTTTTGCTTAAAAAGGAAAGACAACTGAAGAGCTTTTTTAAAAACATTTTTTCAAGTTTTAGAAAATTTTTTATAGCATTGGAAACTAATCTAGAAATATTTGTCTCGTCATTATAAAATTAAACAATGATGTGCCAAGACAAAATGTGATTATATTTCAAACCATATTTGTAAAGAACTGCAAAATCTTAAGTGAGGAACAAGGAACTGAAATATAATCGTTTTAAAATTGAATAAAATATAAAGAAAATATTGAAAGAATAAAATATAAAAAATATTGAATGAATTTAATCTTTAAAATGTATTATGACCAAAGTATAAAATATTTATATTTATTTAAATAAAATAAATTTAACTATTTCATGTAAATTTTAATTTTAAAAATTCTTTATAAATATTTTTATAATACATATTAGTTATCTTTTATTTTTAAAAAATTTATTGTATTGATATTGTGTTTGTATTGTTTTTGGAGTTTATTTGGCCCACCACGATCGGGTCTAATTCCCTGGTAAGCAAGGTGAAAATGGCTAATATGATAGAAAAATCATAAGGTAATATATATTTTACTATAATTGAATAAATATTTTAATCAACTTA
>JAOSBN010000177.1:36875816-36895125 GCA_027563595.1 Erythroxylum suave | reverse complement strand
TCTTGAGTTGTCTTATGATATCTTGGATTTCTCCTTTCGTCATCTGAAAGATTCTGATAAGCTTGTGCTATTCCTTCGTCTTTTTGACTAGTTTGGTATCAGAGCAAGGTATGAGTAACTAATCTCAGAAAGTTTAATTATTTGTTTAAGTTTGATATCTTGTTTAAAGTTCTTTTTGTTAACATTTAAGTTCTATTATTTCCATGGTTCAAACCATACTACTAGTTAAAACAGTACCTCAAGCCAAGACACCTACAAGAAGAACTAATGGAGCCGCAAGATATGACTTATACAGTGTAGACTGTATAATCATACCAAGTCTTCAGAGAAAAATAATATCAACAGGATTAAAGGTGGATATCAAACAATCAAACATCTATGGAAGAATAGCTGGAAAATCTTCTATAGCAAAGAAAGGCGTAGATGTTACTGCAGGCGTAATTGATAATGATTACCGAGGTATCATTTATGTTATTATGTTTAATACTAATCCTGATGATTATTTTGTGGATATAGGTGATATAATTGCTCAAATTATATTTGAGAAATATTATACTCCGCAAATTCAGATAACTAAAGAATTATCTGAAACAGAAAGAATGTCAAGCCCACTTGACAAAAGAACTGATGAAGAAACAGAAGAGATAATTCTTTTTACACAAGAAAGAATGCTTGCTCTTACAGAACCTAGAGGAAGAATAAATAATCAACTTTATAACTTTGACATTCAGTATCAAATACCGGGTGTTAAAGAATTTCAGTTGAGAGCTATTCTAGATACAGGAGCAACAAAATGTTGCGTCAGAATAGATGATGTTCCTCAGGAAGCAAAGAAAAATGCAGATATGCCCTGGAAATATCAGGAGTAAATTCAGTATTCAAAGCAGATCATAAATTAAAGGATGGTAGAATGATCATTGGTGACAATACTTACAGAATACCATTCACACTCTGTATACCTATGACAAAACAAGATGGCATTCAGGTAATTATAGGATGCAATTTTATTCGTTCACAATATGGTGGAATCATACTTGAAGGCAATACTGTTACATTTTATAAAAATGTGTCAAAGGTTTCAATAAGTACAGAGGTTAAAATAGCTTCTGCAGCTATAGAAGAATTAGAGCTAGAAGCCAATGAATACTATACCATTAAAAATATGGTATACTTCAACATTGGTAAGAGTATTCCTACATACTCAAAAGAGATTAAGATCGTGGTTAGGGATCTTAAATTATGCACGCAGCTATATTCCTAAGCTAGGAATATTAGTTGGACCGTTGTATAATAAGACTGCTCCTAATGCTGATAAACGTATGAGTAACATGGATTGGGAGATTGTCAAGAAAATAAAGAAAATAGTAGAAAATCTTCCAGATATGGAATTACCACCACCAAGATCAAGATATAATAATAATAATAATAATAATAATAATAATAATAATAATAATAAGAATAACAAGAAGAAGAAGAAGAAGAAGAAGAAGAAGAAGAACAAGAACAAGAACAAGAAGAAGGATACTTTGATCTTTTAGTTAGTTATTCCTTTCCTATTCTAAGTTTATATTTCCAAACCAAACAATGGAATATAAATTCTTTATTTATTCCATGTCTTAAACCAAACAAAGTAATACACATTCTATTCTATTCCTCATCTTTTCTATTCCAAAGAATAACTATTCTATTCCTTATCTATTCCATTCCGTGAACCAAACAGGCTGTATGTATTTACATTTTTTAACTATTTTAAAACTTCCTTTGCCCACTGAGTCTACTTTCTAATACATTAATTGAAGGGTCACACACGATACAGTCATTCTTTTTATTTCTTGACCTCAAATTTCCAAGTCTTCCTTTTTTAATTTTTAATTTATGTTTTGCATACTTTTATAGCTTTATTTAGCTATATAATCAATCTTTATAATCACTTATCTGTTAGTTCAAGGATTATGATTAAAAATCTTAATGATGGTATAATATTTTAAAATTTAAATTGAATTGTATAATTAACGGTTTTATTTTAAAAGAATAAAATCATGAAAATATGTTTTCTTTCTTGTAGGAAACTTCATTATGAACTTATTTTATTAAAAATGGTTTATTCAAAAGGATCATAATAATTATGAAGTACGAATATTAACTGCATGATTATTGGAAGATTTTTTTTTGGCAAAAATGACATACAAGTTATTAGATCCTATTGGTGAACATATTCTCCGTGGAAGTCACATTGGAAGGTAGTTCCCACTCTGTTCAACAGGAAAGTAACTTGGATAGCAATAGCAGTTGCTTTTGCTTCCATTGCTATAGCAGTAACTGTTGAAGCCACAGGCACCATTGACATCGCATTAGTCATGCAATATGGCCCACTCCGTAGACACGCTTGAGACGGAGCTGTTCTCAAAATGGTGAGAATAAAGCCTGAAAATCCCATCAGCATCCAATGTTGCCCAATAGATGATCGTCTCCTTTGTGGGGTTAGAGCAATTCGCCAAGTATCCGGTCCGATCACTTTGTCCTTGTAATTAAAGACAGCACCTTCTATCTAGAGATGCAAGATTCAATTGTCGATAGCTTGCATTAAAAGTTCCAGTACACCAGTAAGCATCAACTGGTTCGTAAGGCATAATTGGGTAGGCAACAAGGTTACCGTCAGTTTGCATACTGAGCTGAAGCAGTCCGCGTGTGTGGTCTGAGCTCGATATACGAAAAACCAATTCATTGCCAGCAGTCAGATTCTGGCCTTCTAATAATGTGTCAGTTGGGCAATCAAAGGTCTGCCAGATGATCGTACCATTTCAATATAGCACGAAGTTACCTGAATCAAGCATAGAGGCTGAATCTGCAGGATTTGATATGTTGGCAATTGATTTCGTTTCACCTTGCTCCATTCCAAGGATCAGTCTACCATCTCTGGTTAACTCTGGCTTAGCATTTTCTGAAACTGGTGGATCATCCCGATTAGCTGTCCAGACAACGACAGTGGTTCCAGGCTCACTGATCATCCATATTCCAACAGCAAATCCATTGCCTTGTCGATGGAATCCAAAAGCAAATTGCCGAGAAGGGAAGGGCCATGAAGTGGGAAGAGTTTTCGGATTGAGTGAAGAACCCAAGTCTATGACATTGGATTGCTTCAGTTGAGACCTTACATGCACACAAAGTAGCCATTGAAACAGCAAACACGACACTGACACTAAAGCCATGAGATTAACAACTTAGTTAAAGGAAAGATATTGGGAACTTCTCAGAACTAAAGCATAAGGACACTGATAGAACTGATAATAAGAGCAATGGCGTGTCGACTCAGGCTGACTTGCCTTGCCAGTTCGATACCTTGATGTGGTGCAGTGTGTTCCACGAAACTCGCTAGACTTGACAAAACAAATATCCGATTTTCCAAAGTCAAGGTCTTGAGATCCCTACATCAACTGTTTCAATAAGTCTTCGATTTGATATGTTGGCAATTGATTTCGTTTCACCTTGCTCCATTCCAAGGATCAGTCTACCATCTCTGGTTAACTCTGGCTTAGCATTTTCTGAAACTGGTGGATCATCCCGATTAGCTGTCCAGACAACGACAGTGGTTCCAGGCTCACTGATCATCCATATTCCAACAGCAAATCCATTGCCTTGTCGATGGAATCCAAAAGCAAATTGCCGAGAAGGGAAGGGCCATGAAGTGGGAAGAGTTTTCGGATTGAGTGAAGAACCCAAGTCTATGACATTGGATTGCTTCAGTTGAGACCTTACATGCACACAAAGTAGCCATTGAAACAGCAAACACGACACTGACACTAAAGCCATGAGATTAACAACTTAGTTAAAGGAAAGATATTGGGAACTTCTCAGAACTAAAGCATAAGGACACTGATAGAACTGATAATAAGAGCAATGGCGTGTCGACTCAGGCTGACTTGCCTTGCCAGTTCGATACCTTGATGTGGTGCAGTGTGTTCCACGAAACTCGCTAGACTTGACATAACAAATATCCGATTTTCCAAAGTCAAGGTCTTGAGATCCCTACATCAACTGTTTCAATAAGTCTTCGATTATGAAAACCATTGGAATTTGCTCTCTGCAAGTGCACCTAGTGGGGCAGCTTGACCTGCAAGTCTTTGCAGACCACTAATTAAGAGCATCCCCGTGAGCATCAGGAAGTCTCTTTAGGCATTTACTGTCTGAAGTGAAAAGCTAACAAACAGATAAGAAATGATTCAATATAGACCATCACAATTATCCAATTTTCCAAGTCAAGGTCTTGAAGTCCCTACATCAACTACTTTTAATTAATTAATCTTAGATCGTGAAACTCATAGGAAAAATTCTCTGTAAATGCACCTTGACCTGCAAATCTTTGCAGATAACAAAGAGAATGCCTATCATCCCCATGAACACCAACCATTGGATGAGACTCTTCTATGAAAGGATTAACCCTGGCCATCATTTATTCAATATGAAACTACACCCATAGAGTCTCCTATAAAAGGATCACGGCCATTAAACCATTGCCGGCTAGAAATTTGGTTTATTAATTTAGTCCTCCTTTTGTGAAAATTATAAAGCTTATATTAACTAATCAAGCGGGTATATGATAATAATATTGTCAAAAAGCAAAATACTAATTAGATTGTCACATTTGGTACAGCCTTTGTCTGTTTTAAAAGAAAAGAATAGTGTCATATTTCTACCTTTTTAAGTTAGATATATAATTTAAAATTAATGTCATATTTCTACTTTTTAATTTCAATTGTTTTTTATAACCGATGGTCACCATTGTGATTTGATTTACACGTAAATTGTGATTTGATTAAGAGTAGTAAGTTATATAATATTTTATATTATATATGTGTATTATATGTATATATGATATCTCATGAATTGTTTATCTCAGTTAATTATGTATCTTTAAACAAATTATACAAGATAAATTATTTTAATTTTTTGAATTCTCAATAACTACAATTCAAAAAAGACCAAAGCATACTAGTCTAAGAACAAAGTTTTCGCTTAATTATCTCTACCGCCTATTGTCAGTCTCAAAGTGATGATCAAGAAAACATTTTGGTGAGATGGGATCTTTGATCTTAAGAAAAGGAAGTTTTATTAAGTAATGTATATAAATAAATAGGTCATTCAACTATGCAGTGGTGCAGATGATTGCGAACTCTGAGTCGTCAAGAATATCAAGCATAGTAATTAGAATAAGTCTTCTCTATTCTCTTCTTTCTCCTCTCAGTCCATGACTTTTTGAACCCTTACCTTACCATTTACTTGGAAAAAGTCTTCTTTGTCCTATCAGTCCGTGACTTTGAACCCTTACCTTACCATTTACTTGGAAAAAGTCTTCTTTATCCTATCAGTCCGTGACTTTTCAAACCTTTACCCGACCATTTACTTATTTTTCTAATTCTTTTTTTTCCTCTCATTCCATGGCTTTTTTGATCCCTTACCTGCCCATTTACTTATTTTTCTGTCTTCTTTGTCCTATCAGTCCATGACTTTTCCCTTACCCTACCATTGACTACTGAAGTGGCGAACACGGCAATTCCTTATCGTGTCCATATGATTGCCTACTAGCTTTGTAATCTGTCTACACACATTAATATAATTAATCTAATTTACAATATTAACTTATTAAAATTTAAAAATATTCAAGTTCATATAACTTGAAAAATATACGATAAAAATAAAATTTAAAGAGGGATAAGACTTAAAATTTTGAACTTTTTAAAAATATTTATTTTAACAATCTTTTATTATTTATTTTTATTTTCTTAAAATTGTTGTGTTGATAAAAATATTCTCATTGTTTTAGAATCCACTTTATTCCATTGTTACGCGGTCCTGACAATCATTAATTCATTGAACATTTTAAATATTTTAATTTCTTGAATCATTAATAAGTATTGTGAAATTTAATTTTTAATAAGAATTTTTAAAATTTTCTATCCAAGGCACTGTTCTACTACTATATCTGAAAAGAAAGAAGTAAATTTTATATGTGATTTATTTCTACTTTTTGGTGAGACGCGACCCTCACCATATAAACATGTTGAAGTACCCACGGATGGAATCTCCTATAAAAGGATTATCTTTGGTCATCATTTATGCAATACGAAACTACACTAGAAATCGTCTCTTAGAATAGTTCAGCAAAAATGGTAGGACTAAACTATGAACTGCGTTTAGTAGTAGTAATAATGATGCTGAAATTATTGTTATTACTATTGCAAGGGTGGGGCTCTAATGCGTGTTGGGAGGAAGAGAGAGCTGCGCTTTTGCAGCTCAAAGCTTCTTTTAATTACACAGGTACTGGCGAATACTACGGAATGTTTACATGGAGGAAAGACGTTGACTGTTGTAAGTGGTCTGGTGTTGGATGTAACGCAACAACAGGTCGAGTCTACGAACTAATGCTTGGCGGATTTGGATCGGCAGATTGGCACTTCAATGCGTCAATGTTTCTTCCATTTCAAAAACTCCGAAGGCTTAGTTTACAAAGCAATAGTATTGTTTGCTGTGTAAAGACTGAAGGTTCTTAACACTTCTATTTTCATATCAAATCACTCATAAATACTTACTAATTTTGCCTCTGATCTTCGATATTTTTTATATGCAGATTTCGAAAGATTGTCAAATACGATCAATTTGGAGTATCTTGATCTCAGTGATAATAAATTGGGAAACTCCATCTTACCTTTTGTGGCTGGTTTTTCATCGCTGAAGTCTTTAAACATTCGTGACACTGCACTTTCGGGAACAAGTGGTGGATATTTCTTCTATTTAATTAATTGCCATGATATTATGCTATATATTTATTATAGAACCAGTTTGGACCATATATTTTGACGTTAATTTTCATACTTTCTGATTGATTGGTCTTCAAATGAAATATTTCATTTGGTCTTCAAATGAAATATCTAGCTGACAATGAAATATAACCAAAGGCCTTTAAATTATTTCTCCTTTAAATTATTTCATTCTGAGAATTATATATATTTTAATCTTGTTAATTGGTCATTTAGTAAGTTAAAAGCATATGAGTTCTATAGGTTTCGAAGAACTACAGAAGCTGAACAACTTAGAGATCTTGGATCTGAGAAATAATGACTTGAACAACAGTACCTTAGCATTATTGCATGGACTTCACTCCCTCAGAATTCTATATATCTCTAACACTCAACAAAAAGGATCCATCAACATAAAAGGTTGGTTTTTATTTTTTTATCGTTAAAAAATGATATTTAGTATTTATTGTATTAAGCAACTTTTCTTTTTTGGTGGTTCACAAGATTTGGCTGCTTTATTCAAGCTGGAGGAGTTATACATTGGAGGCAATAACATTGAGAAGTTTGTTGTATCTAAAGGTATATACTCAAGTCTTATTTGATAAAGTAATTATACACTTCACATGATTTATTTACATTCTGACGACTTATTGATTATACTGATAATGAAATGTAATCATGTATGTTAAACTTTAAACCCGTGAAAAGTTAAATTGACAATAATATCTATATTTTCTAATTATTTTTGAACTTTTGATTTATCAGTAATTTTTTTTTGGCAGATGTTGAACATATAAGCAATATAAGCATACTTTGGATAGAGAACAACATTTGTAACGGATGCAACTTTGAGCTGGAATCATTAAAAGGGTTCCCAAATGTTAAGTCCCTTAATCTAGGAAATAATATTCTTACTGGTGTATTATTTCCACGAGGTAAATTAAGCAGATTTTTTAATTTTATTAAACTCTTTAAATTGTAATTATCTTTGCATTTAAATGATAAATTTTATATAACATTTTTTTCCCTCTAACTAGAGATGGATAATGTCAAAGAATTATGCCTGGATTACTCTTCTTTCGATGAAAACTTCCTGCAAAGTCTAGCTGCACTTCGTTTTCTTCGGATTTTAAATATGCAAAGCATCCATGCAAACTCCCCTGCTTTGCGAGGTAAAATATTTCAGTTTGTCTAATTAGTTATTATTTCGCTTTGACTAATCAATTAGAATAGTATCTTACTTAATTTACATCTAATAATAGTCTTTTCTATCATTGCAGGCTTGTCTAATTTCAATACCTTACTACAGTTCATTGAAAACATGACTTCGCTTGAGACTTTATCATTAAGAGGTTCAGCATTCATGACACCAGAGGTTAGCTACTCTTGATAATAAAATTTGAAGTCTCTCTTTTTAGTGTATTTCTCTAATCTCACTCTCCTTAATACGCATATAGGCTTATGCGAGTTGATAAATCTTCGGGATCTCGATCTTTATGACAATAATCTGACTGGTAACTTGCCACATTGTTTGGTGAATTTGACACTTCTTCAACATTTGGATCTCACCAACAATCATTTCACTGGAAAAGTTTCTCAATCTCCATTGAGATTCCTCACATCCATCACGTATCTAGCACTACGAAACAATCAATTTGAAATTCCAACTTCACTATCTCCATTTTTCAACCTTTCCAAATTCAAGGATTTTGATGCTTATGGAAATGAAGTTTACACAGAAACAGGAGAGGTTACTCATAATTTGAAACCCAAATTTCAATTGGATTGTCTTATCTTCAAATCCACTTCGGGTCGAGGATCATTTCCAGAATTTCTGTACCATCAACATGGTTTGCAGCTTCTTAACATTTCTGGCATTCCAATGATGGGATTGGGCTTCCCAGGTTGGTTATTAGAAAACAATACAAATTTGGGAACTCTTTATCTCTCCAATTGTTCTCTTTCAGGAGCTTTGAGATTGCCAGGACGTAATCCTAATGCAACTCTAAGGATATTGGATATCTCAATCAATGGATTTTATGGTCACATTCCAACTGAAATTGGTAAATATCTCCCAAGGTTACAGTGGTTAGAACTATCAGAAAATGAGTTTATTGGGAGCATTCCAGAAAGCTTGTCGAATTGCTCTCACTTAGAGTTATTTTCTGTGCGTGGTAACAAATTATCTGGCAAAGTTCCAAGGTGGATTGAAACAATGGATTCTCTTATGTTACTGGATCTTTCAAAGAACAATTTTTTTGGTAGTCTACCTGCAATGTTGGGAGCTCCACATTTGCAACACATTTTTTTGTCTAAAAATAGACTTGAAGGGCCTCTTCCCAGTTCAATTTATGACTTCTATAATTTGCAATCTTTGGATCTAAGTCATAATTATTTGACAGGTGTCATTCCTAAATGGATTGGGAAGTTCTATAAGTTGAGATACCTTCTCTTAAGCTACAATAATTTTGTTGGAGAGATTCCAGTTGATATTTGGAAGATGACGAATCAGTTACGGTTAGTTGACCTTTCGCATAATAAGCTTTGGACACTCTCTTCCAATGATTCGTATGAGCGTACAAATAGGAAATCATTTGACAACATATTTGTTAACGAGGGAGTTTTTGAATTTATAGTAAAGGGGAATAGTTTGATTTACAAAATAGAACGCATTGCTGGCATAGGCTTCATTGGGTTGGATCTTTCTTGCAACAATTTGACAGGTGTCATTCCTTTTGAATTTGGAAATATCCAAGATATCAACCTTTTGAACTTATCATATAATGGTTTAACCGGACCTATTCCCTTCTCCTTCTCAAATATGGCCAAAATTGAGACTTTGGATCTTTCCTGCAACAATTTGAGTGGAGCAATTCCTCCTCAACTTACAGAGCTAAACTTCTTAGAAGTTTTTAATGTGTCTTACAATAACCTTTCTGGTAAGACACCTAATATGGTTGCTCAATTTGCTACATTTGATGAGAGAAGTTACAAAGGAAATCCTTTTCTTTGTGGGTTGCCGTTGCCTAAGAGTTGCAGTCCTGAAGAATCCGCAACACCATCTTCAATAACTAAAGAGAGTTCAAACGATGGCAACAGTTTTATCGACAAGAATACGTTTTACATAAGTTTTTCAGTCACGTTTGCTATTATATTGGTGACTATGTTTGTAGTTTTATACATAAATCCGTACTGGCGACAAGCATGGTTCTACTTTGCTGAGAAGACTATCAACAGTTGTTATTATTATTTTTAGATAATTTTTCTTTTTTGTCAAAATTATGAGTGGCATATATGTAATATGTTTTCTATAGCCTGATGTTACTCTTTAATCATGGAGATGATAATATGTATCAGTTTACAATAACGGGTAATATTAGTTATATGTTATGTGATGTTTATGCTATTGATTTTTATTTCTATTTCAATTTCTATAGGAAAGTTGATGCTTGTGCAAATTTGTTATACTAGACTAACAGAGGATGTTATTTCTTTAATGTTATTTACACTCTATTGAGACTCTCTTAAAATGAAAAGTCAGTAACGTATAGCATGTAAATAATAGAGAAATAGGGATTTGCAACACGATGATGTTTAAATAAGTAATAGAGAAATGAAATAAGTAAATCGTTTTTCACCTAAAAAGAACAATAATAAGAAAAAACAAAAGGAAAAGTAATTTTACAAAAATTATTTTAAAAAATTCGTTAGCTCATATTCAATTCGAAATCATAAAAGTAAATAAAGATTAGAGATTTTAAAAATAATTAAAATTGATAAGAAATAGAACAATTGAAATGAATCCATTATATACAAGTATGAAGAATAATATTTTACACGGAATAGGGGGTTCACTGCCATTAAAGTTTAAACCATTGCTGGCTAGAAAAGCATAACATTTCACATGCAATAGAGGGTTCACTGCCATTACACCATTGCTGGCTAGAAATTATTTTTTCTAAGTGTTAGATATATGCTGTATATATATCTATTTATTTTATTTTGACATATTTTTATAAATTGGCATATTTATTTGTTATCTTAGAATTAAAAGAACTAGTTAGATAATATTCTAGATAAAGTAGAACTCTATCTTGCATAGATGTGGATTTGGTGAATACTCGTGGGCTTAGCGTGAATGTAGCATCAAAAAGGGTATTATTGGAAGTTTGAGGATGAATGAAATTGATTTATGTGAATGCAGTGGAAGAAGGGGTATTGCTGTAATTTTAATTGAGAATTAAGTGGCTTTTCTGGAGAGATACGATGATGGGCTTTGTGTGTGGAAAATAACCTTACGGCTGATTCGTGAGTGTGGTGTGGGTGAGTGCCCAAGTGCAGTGCGTGTTTTGTTGTTGGCTTTTGTTTTGATATTGAACGTTGGAGTAACACATTGCTGGAATGATCTTTGTTAATGTGTGTACGTGTATGTGATTTTAGTCTTAGAAGAGTCACGTCTCTGCAATAAATTATTTTGCAAATCACTTGCACTGAACCTTCATCTATTGGAGTGGTTTTTGACTAGGAGGATTTGGCATTGTGTATATGTTTTGTTGGGTGCCACTAATTAACTGAGTAGCTGTAGTTTGATTTTGGAGCTGGCATAGATTATTTCAGCTGGTCGATAATTATTCAGATATATTTCGAGAAGCTGATAATAGGGAAGATTTTTTTATCTTAAGTGTATTGTTGTTCTTTTCTTAGTTGATAAATCACTTAGAGTTATTTTTATTAATTGTCTTTTATTAAGTGTAGTAGAGAAAAATTTTCTCTAGCACGAGTCGGTCGTGTTATTTGGTGTGAAAAACTTTCACAGGAAGTGAGGTTGAGAGCTAATGTCAAGGGGTAAGTTCTGTGAAAGAATCAATATGGGTGAGGGCCTTACAGATGTAAGCAAGGAATGTCGAACTGCGTTACCAAATTTCTAGTGTTATCTATTATTTTTCCTTTCATTGATTTTTGTTTTTATTTGTGCCAGATATGATCACGTAAAATCGGACAGTTTGCGAAACTATTAATCTACGATTTTTCAAATGGTATCAGAGCGGGTTATTGTTTCAGAACTTGGTAGTAGGTTGGTGCAGATCCTAATTTCGCGAACATAGCTACGAAAGAGGGTGCTCGATCACCATACCACCACTATTAGATGGATCTAACTATTCTGCATGGAAAGCACATATGAGAGTCTTCATCCAAGCTCAGGGCATAAAAGCTTGGCACTCGGTAGTACATAGGTGGACGCATCCGATGATTATTGATGACAAAGGAGAAGCAGTCCAAAATGATCTAGTTGAATGGACAAGAGTCGAAGAAGAAAGTGCCTATTGATAAACGATGTTTCTCAATGATATCAACCTATGAATTAGCTAAAGAAGCATGGGATGCTTTGCAGACTATTCATGAAGGATCCAAATTAGTGATAGTGTCAAAATTAAAGATGATAGCTGTGAGGTTTGAAGAACTAAAGATGGATGAGAATGAGACCATCGGGGACTTTCATGAAAGATTGCGAGATATAACAAATCAGGCGCATCAACTCCGAAAGAAATATTCTGATTTGAAACTTATCAAGGAGATGTTGAGATCACTGCCTCCAAGATTTATTCCGATAATTGCAGCAATAGAGGAGGCCCATGACATCATTGATTTGTCATTGAAGAAGGTAATTAAAATTCTTACAAATTTCAAGAAGAATCTTTTAAGGGGTAAATAAGAAAGAAACAAAGGATTGGCATTACAGGTTGAAACTGGAAAAGGTATGAAATGATGCAGAAGATTAATATGATGAAAAGAAGATTTGGTACTACTCACACGGAACTTTGGTAAATGGCTGAAAAGAATGAAAAATGATAGACCCGAATTTAGACAATATGGTGAGACCTAATCGAATATCAATTTAAAGCAACTAGCCAAAGCTCAAAAGGGTGAAAGGAAGGTGAAAAGAATCCAGTCTCAAAAGTGTCAAGGCTTTGGGCATGTTCAAGCTGAATGTGCTAATACTTTGAAGAAAAGAAAAGAAAATCCTTTACTAGCACTTAGGGTGAGAATGAATCTGAGAGTGAATATGCTAGTGAAGAAGAAATTGCTAACAGTGCTGCATTAGTTGCTTTGTATAGCAAAACTCCAGTTACTTGCTTAACAATAACTGAGAAGAAAGTAACTAAAGATGTAAAAGGAGAAAAATCGAAAAATTTCCAAAAAAAGTAAGCAACTCATCTCAAGACCTAATATCTGATTATGACAGTGATGAAAGTGGCCTAGATGATAGAAAGGAGATTATTTACGAGGCTTACAAAGCTATGTATGAAAAATGGGTGAATACGTGTAGAAAGAATGAAAGATTAAAGGAAGAAAATCTCTCCATGAAGAATACTATCCAAGGGTTAGAAAAAAAATTGAAGTTGGCATTAGATGAGCTTGGTGAAGCTAGAATGAGATTAATAAGTACCGAAAAGGGTTTGAGAATGTAGAACGATGGCATAGAAAAACTAGAAAAGCTAATAGAAATCGGTAAAGTGAAAGGGGATCTTCAAGGCATTAGTTATATGGGAGAGTGCTCTAAGGTGAATGAGGAGAAGAATGATATGTTCAGATCTGTCCGAGAAGAAGAAACATCTGTTGGATCATCTATGGCCCGGATATTCACAATACGCAGCGGAATGGACCATACTACACAACAAGAAGTATAATCGAAATTTCACATGTACGAAATTACCTCTTGACGCGGATTAGTATTTGTTTTCAAATTTGTAGATGATGCAACACACGAACGTCCTCTACCGGTATCCACATGATGAAGAACGATTCGGGCAGTGGCTAATATGTGCTAGCACGTTCTAAAACACTTTAGAATGCCGCACAATTTTTCTCTCGTAAGAAGAACGAACGACTAGTTCTAGGTGGCTAGGGTTTTCGTCTATACTCTAATGAGGCATAAGTTCTCTATTTATAGAGAAACCCTAATCCCTATTCCTATTAGGAATAAGAATATCATAATCCTATACCCATTAGGATTATAGAAGCCCAATAAGTTTCGACTCATATTATATCTCATATAATAAAAGCCCGACAACTTAATTTAATCTAGCCCAATAAATATATCCACATATATTTATTAAGAATATCATAATCCTAAACCCATTAGGATTATAGAAGCCCAATAAGTTTCGGCTTATATTATATCTCATATAATAAAAGCCCGACAACTTAATTTAATCTAGCCCAATAAATATATCCACACATATTTATTAAGTGCCTAATAAATTAGGCTTAAGAAAATAAGCCCAGATCACATCACTCTCTGTGTGTGACCCTGTAGGCTCATTTGATGTTGACAATGGGCTTGATCTTTCACACTTCAAGGCCCATCAGTCACAAGTGACCTCTAGTAAGACATTATGACTACCCAAATCAAATGAGGATCGGTAATCCGATTTAACCTGTAACCATCATTATAAACTCAGTCCCTTTGTAACACGATATCAAGATTTTTAAACAGGTTGACATTCAATTTTTTTAATCAAAAGTAGTGACCAGGATTTTTGTCTACTACATTAGGGACATAATTCTAGGAAAAATAATTATCTAGGCTAAATATACATCGTATGTATGTTGTCTAGTTCGTCGATTTTCTTGATTCGTAAAGCTATTAATTAATTAAATCTGAGATCGTATCCAGGTTATTGACTAATAAGGGTTAATTCAAATACATGTTTTGGTTAACTAAACATGAGAGAAAATAGGTAAAGAAATTACCACGACAAATGCTTAACTGATAACTTGTTTATTTTTAGTGTCGATGATCAATGTAAGTTCAATAATAAAGGAGACCGGAAGCTAAGATTCATTCTTATTGATTGTTATATTTTCTTTGTTTCACTATTTGTTAATTTTCAGTTTCGTATTCAATTTAAATTCTGTTTAATTCTCAAATTAAAAAAAAACCCTATTTTGTTACTTTGTTTTGTTTTAAACTCGCTAACCTTTACCGTTAAAAATTCCTCATGGGAACAATATCCACTGCCACTACTATATTAATTTGTATTAACGGAAGTGATTTCTTTTGAATTTGGTTGCAGGAAACAGTAGTACCAAATTTTGGCACCATTGCTGGGGAATTTCTTAACGGTTTTCTTAGTGATGTTTTTGTTTTTGTCTTCTATTCGCTTTAGTTTTTCAATTTTTTTTTGATTTTTCGATCTTTTAGTGGCATGGCTCACTATCAGTATGCTTTTGATTCTGAATTTTCATACTATCCTTATTATCATAACGAGTTTCCATCTGTTGCGACTTCCAGGTTTGACCATCAAGTGGCGGATTTCACACCCTTAGCCGCACAAGTATCGAGGGATGACCAACAAGCTAAGGTATCTAAAGTTTGCTCATTTTTGGGTTATTCTTTTTGTACATGTCCTATTTTGCAAGATACACAATACAGGTTCACTTCTCCACTAAGTTACTACGAAGAGCAGTCCTACTTCGAGCCAGAGCCTCCACCTCCACCATTGCCACCACAATTTGATGAGATGTCTTTGGAGGAGATCATAATGAGTTTGACGGCGGGCACTCTTCAATTCCAGCAATATAGACAACCGTATATGCCTCGACAAAATCAAAATACAACATCCAATTATGAAGGTAAGTCTTCTTTGCAAGATATAGTGGAAACTTTGGTTACTAACACTTTGATGTTTCAGCGGAGTACTGAGGTAAGTATCCGAAATATGGAGAATCAACAACGGAACATCGAAAATCAAATAAGCCAAATGACAACTGCCATAAATCGATTGGAAGCGAAAAACTTCTAGAAATTTTCTAGCACAACTGAAGGTCAATCCCAAACAAAGTGCAAAGGCTATGACATTGCGGAGTGGTAAGGAATTGCAGGAACCACTTTTGAAAAATTCCAGAAGAGAGGTAGAAGAAGAAGCAATGCAAAAAGCACCTTCACAACCCAAAATGATGCAAAATAATCTGCAGAATATGGTGGTTCCGCTCTTTTTTCTAAGTCGATTTGCCAAGGCAAAGAAGGAAAAGCAAGCAGAGTTAGGAGAGGAAGAGGTTATAGTTTAAGAAAAGATGGAGGATGTGCAACCTCCTAAGGTAAGTGATGAAGTTCATGTTATCACTAACCAAATTTCGTTTCCTTTTCCTAATTATTTACAAGTAAAAGAAGAAGAAGAACAAGTAGAGAAACAAGAAGAAGAAAAGCCACTAATCATGTATGAGTTGAACGAACTGTGGGCAAGCGAGCTGAAGATCGAAGGTTGCAAGAAAGATGTCAAGTCTCTGCACCCATTGGCATTACTCTTACAGAGACCATCTTGGTGTGAGAAGGGTGATGCCTAAAAAGATGAGTGGACGTTAGAGTATGATGGTGAAGTGATGAAGTTCCACTTATCAGAAGTCATGGAGCATTGTGCTGATAAAGAGCCTACTTCGAGAGAAGGTGCTCTAAGATCCTCACAGAGTTTGAGCATGCTTCCTGTTGGACTCAAGCATCCATTCGATAATGGATGATGTACATATACCAAGGGTCAAGCTTATGACCTTTGATAAGCACTTAATAGGAGGCACCCCATTCGTATCCCTTTCTTTTATTTTTTATTTTTTTGGCAATTTGCTTTTATTTTCATTTTTAGGTTTAATTCAGTTTAGTTAGGAATTTAATTTAATATTTTCGATTCTGCAATTTTAATTTTTTATCTTTTGATTTAAAAAATTATTATTATATAAAAAAGAAAAAAATATTCACGCCGCCCCCCATTTTCCCCTATCTTTTTCCTCTTGTTCTTTCATTTAGTTCTTTTCTCACAATCTTTACTCACTGCAGGTTCCATATGTTATTGCCCTCATAGTGCACACTACAACAACCCTTCACATAACGCCCATCTTTCAAATTGTTATTAACCAAAAAACTCACCCAGCCCTCACTTGTGATTTTACTGATTTCGTTTCTTTTCTTTTACGATTGTAGGTCTGCATTTCACAAATTCAACACAATGCCAAGGAGAAAAAAATGAGTCACGAAGGTTGGCTACTCTAATCATGTCTTTTGTGGCCCACTGGGAGTATAAAGGATTCCACCCTCCACATCCGCCAACACTATGATTTCAACACTTCCATAATAATGAAGCTTTCTTTAACCTTTTCCTTTATATTTATGCTTCTTTAACATTGAGGACAATGTTGGTCTAGGTGTGGGGGAAAGAATTGGAGTTTTGGTGTGTGAATATTTTTTTATTTTTGTGTGACTTTTGTTGATTTTTGCATGATTGTTGTGTGTTAAACCATGAAGCTTTGTCATACTAGTTTGGATGAGATTGAGTATATGCATGAAATTAAATTGGGCTAAGTGAGTTTTAAGGTGAATCATATTGATTGATTGCAATAACTGATCTTATAGACTTAGTCAAACTTTTTGACATTTGAGTGAAGAGGAATGTGTGGAATTGAAGTGAATTCTTGAATTAAACCTGTGAGCGAAATTTGAGCCTAAATGACATCATCTTTATGTCATGCTATTTCTTTGAATTGTGTGACGCTCCTCGATTCATGTTGCCTTTAGAACTTGCATAGAATCGGTTTGAATTTATTTGATTACATGAGATATAGACATGATTAAGGCCTTCCTTGTTTTTAAACCCATTAGCTTAAAAATGACCCACCTACTTATTTTCCCTTTGCAAACATTTTTGAGCCTTTATCTTTATTTTTCAATCAATCACCTTATTTTTAAAACCCAAAAACCCTATTAGCCTTACCCTATCACAAGTTGAATGAAGCATTGAGTAATTTGGGATTTTTGTTTTGCATTTTATTATGAGATACTGTTATAGGTACTTCTACTCATGTATTTACTATTTTCTCTTGTTTTTATTGTTTTTCCTTATTCTTAGCATTATTCCAAAAAAAGAAGAAAAAAACAGAAAAAAGAAAAAAAGAAAAGAAAAGAAAAGAAAAGAAAAGAAAAGAAAAAAGAAAAAAAGAAAAAAAAGGAAAAGAAAAATAGAGCATAGTAGCATGACTTAGTATGAGTAGTTGTAACCCTTTGTGTCATGTGTTTGTCTCATAATTTTAATTTGAGTGTCTCTTTTACTTGATGCTTTGTGAATGTTTGTGATTAACCTTTTTCTATTTTTACCTCACCTGTGAACCTAACCCCATTACAACCCTGAATAAAGTCCTTATGATCTATTAGCTCAAGTGATCTGAATGAATGATAATTGGTGAAACTGCAAGCCTATGGTAGTGCAATCTATTAGAGGGAGATTTGAGAGAAACACTTTGCCTCAAACACTTGAGTGTAAGAGTGAAATCCATGAGAAGAATTCATTTTGATTTCATATTTGCTTTTGAAAAAAAATGTCTTATTTTCACTTTGTTTATTTGCATTGGTGAAAAGCGATTATGATATGTGTTGGAACTTAAGTCTTACTGGCCCAAGTTAATGGATTGTGTGTACTTGATCTTATGAAGGATGAATTGATACAGTGTAGTGGTTTGACATATTTGCTTGAGGGAGAGCAAAGGTTTGGTGTGGGGGAATTTGTTAAGTTATCAATTTGTGCTTATTTTGTACTTAATTCTCTTTAATGTGTTGAAATTATCGTTCAAAATTAATGGAATTGTCTTATAATTGTTTGTAGATGATTTTCAATACCTTAGAGATGAAATTGAATCAAAAAGATGAAAAAAATGAAGAAAATCCGAAAATTCCAGTTTGGCAACAATCCAGTAACTAGACGTGGCCAAGTGTAAGGATGAAGATAGATTCTGCAGATTTTGTTTCAAAGTTCAAATTCAAAATTTTCACAATCTTTAAAGATTAGACTACTATCTTATCAAGGGGATCTGCAACTTGAAGTGGGATAACGATTATTTGCAAAAGGTAACGAGAAGGGAAGAAAAGAGAGGGAAAAAGGCATTAAAAAGGGAAAAACGTGAACAGTACACGGTAAGTACTGTTAACGACACTATTCACGCACACCTTAGGAGTAGTTTTGCAATTTCTGCAATCTTTTCTTCTATCTTTCGACAACCACCTTAGATAGTTTACATTTTTATGTAGTATTTTTCTTTGCTTTTACGTCAGCCACCATCCACCTTAGATAGTTTACGTTTCTGCAGTTTTTTTTCTGTTTTTATTCAGATATAGTTAGGTTCAATTTCTGTAGTGTTTGATTTCGCATTACAGTTCACGCAGCTACTTTAGGAGTAGTTTTTGGGACGTTTTCTACACTTTTATTCTTGTTTTCGACAGCTATAGTTTTTCATTTTTATGCAGTATTTTTCTACATGTATTCGGAATTTCTATAAAGACTTGGAATGGAGACAATGTGTTTTGTTATTTCTTTTATTTTCAATTCCATTATAAGTAGCTAAATCTTTTTCTTGGTTTACGAAATCCTAATTATTGAACTCTGTACGTTGTTAGATTTTTGTTCTTTGTTTCGATTGATTTATCAGTCAAGTATTAATTATTTTTCTGAGTAATTATTTGATTGTTTGATTTT
>JAOSBN010000177.1:36854068-36875716 GCA_027563595.1 Erythroxylum suave | reverse complement strand
TCTAGACTTTAATTAAATTTAAATGTTATAATTTATTTTATTGCAATGTTCCCAACTATATTTATTATTATTACAAAGAAATTCCTAATGGTGACATGTAGTCCCCATAAGATCCGTATGGGGACCCGGGGCCAACAACTTTAGTGCACTTTCTGAATTTATCTCTAATGAAAGCAATATGGAATCAAACATTACACAAAGCTTGGAAAGGTAAAAAACGTCCAGTAAGCCATTAAAATTTTTTGGGTGTATTGTTTATACTTTAGTGAGTTCTTAAGTTTCTCATAAACTTAATGAAAAATCTAAAAAGTATATTTTTGTTGGTAATTGCAATCGATCAAAAGCATATCAGCTATATAGCCCTCTTAGCGGCAAGATGGTTATTAGTAGAAATGTAATATTTAATGCGGAAATAAGCTAGAATTAGAAAAATGGTGACAAAAGGTTGAAATTCAGATTCCATTTATAAGGAAAAATGGTCGTTGTAGTGACACCAATCAATCAAGTTTTCCCTCAGCTTCACCGAGATCCTCAACTTTGACATATTCAGCTTCGTCACCTAAAAAATCAATTGCTAAAACATCATATTAGAAAGTAAAATTCTGTTGAGAGAGATTACTGAAGTTAATATCTAGCAAACTTCATTTTCATTTGAGAACTTGTTGAGGCTAGTGAAATACTACGTACTGTAAAAAGTTGAAGAACCTTGAAAAATATTAACTTGTGAACTTGGAGAGGCTCGTCAAATTACTACTTGATTTTATAATGAAACACTAAAGTTGAATAATTGGGGATTGGATGTACGCTTGGGTTGTAAGTTGAACAAGTATAAATCGATTGCGTCCTTCTTCTCTCTCTCTCCTTTTCTTTTATATTTTCATATTATATTGTGTGTGTTTATTTCAATAAGACCTTAACTTTTATAATAAATTTCTTTTGTTTTCGACTTGCTAACTGTTCCATTCATTTTAACAAGCGCCTTCTTTTTATTGTTTCAACATGACTCATAGTTTAGCAAGCTCCTATCGTTTAACAGGCTAGTAATGTCTGATAGCTCCTATTGTTTTAATCTTTAGTAGGCCCCTGTCTTTATACAAATTGAAAGTAATTTACAAAAAAATTTCTAGGTCACACATAATTCATCCCCCTTTGCGTGTGTTTGCTAAATCATTATCATCTATCATCTTTTGATCATTTATACAAACACTTTTATACATATTCAATCAATTTAAACTAAAATATATTTAAAAATTCATTTTAAAACTGGAGTCCAAAAATAAATTAAAAAAATAGCGATGATGAAGAGAATATTTGAATGAGATGAGACCTCGGTGCTCGGTAAAGGAAAGTTTAGAAATAAAGGTGAAATCCATGACTTGTAGAATGTCAAGCATAGATATTGTGAGTTAAGCGTACTTTTCTGTTTTCTTCACTAATTTTTCCAAGTCTTCGTTCTCTTGTCAATCCATGACTTTATTATATGAACGCCTTCATATAATAAAGTTTCATATAATAAAGTCATGGATTGACAAGGAACCAAGACTTGGAAAAATTAGTGAAGAAAACAGAAAAGTACGCTTAGCGTTCATATAATAAAGTCTTACCGAAGTGGTGAACACGGTAAGACTTTAGCGTGTTCGTATAATTGCCTACTGGCTTCATAACTTTTGTCTACGTATATTAATATAAGTTTAATCACAAAAAAGTACAATAAAAAGTATCAGAATATTTAAATTCATCTGATTCAAAAATGTTATTAAAAATTTTTAAAAAGTGATAAATTATTAATTTTAAAATTTTTATTTTGATAATTTTTATGATTTATTTTTATTTACTTACATTTATTATATTAATAAAAAGAAAGTGAATATTATATGCGACTTCTTATACATTTCTACCTCTTTTTTTGGTCTCCTGTTCGAAAATTTTCATCATGACATGTATCACCACCATAAACATATTGAAGCACGAGCACCCGTTGCATGAGAGTCTCCTATAAAAGGATTAAGGCTGGCCATTATTTATATGAAACTACACTAGAATTCGTCTCTGCAATATATCAGTAGAAATGGCAGGAATCAACTATCAACTGCGTTTATTGGTAGTAATGATGACGCTGAAACTATTGTTATTACTGCTGCAAGGCTGGGGCTCTATTGCATGTTTGGAGGAAGAGAGAGCTGCTCTCTTGCAGCTCAAAGCTTCATTCAGTTGCCCAAATTGTAGCTTGTCCAAAGAAATGTTTACATGGAGGAAAGATTTTGACTGTTGTAAGTGGGATGGTGTTGCATGTAACCCCACAACAGGTCGAGTCTACCAACTCATGCTTGACGATTTTAGACAAGAAGATGCCGGAAATTGGTACTTCAATGCTTCAATGTTTCTTCCATTTCAAGAATTCCAATGGCTTAGTTTACGAGGCAATTATATTATTTGCTGCGTAGAGAATGAAGGTTATTAATCCTTTTATTTTTCTTATCAAATCACAAATAAAATACAAATTACTTCTTAAACTTGTGATATTCTTTTTATTAAAGAAAAAGAAATTGGTTGATCAACTTGTGATATTCTTGATCTGCAGATTTTGAAAGATTGTCCAGTACAATCAATTTGGAGTATCTTGATTTGAGTTCTAATGAATTAGGGAACAACATCTTACCTTTTGTGGCTGGTTTTTCAGCGTTGAAGTCTTTATACATTAATGAGATTGGACTGATAAGAGCAAGAGGTAAATTTAGTTTCATCTATCCAGATCTTAGTTACCATTAACAAGCTACGTTCAACCATACATCTACGTATATATATTTTCATAATATTAGGCCTTTCAAAATCATTTCTCTTTGAGAATTATATATATATATCATAATCTTGTTAATTGCTCTTTGCTTAAGTAAGTTGAAGGCACGTGAATTTCGTAGGTATTGAAGAATTACAGAAGTTGAAGAACTTGGAAATCCTTGATTTGGGAAATAATGATTTGAACAACATCTTACCATTGTTGCATGGAATTCACTCTCTCAAAACTTTAGATATGTCTTTCACTCAACAAAAAGGATCAATAAATATAGAAGGTTGGTTAATACTTTTTTAATGATTAAAAGAATTGATATTTGGTTATAAGTGCATTAATTAATAATATCTAATCAACTTTCCTTTTTTGGTTGCTCACAAGAGTTGATTGCCTTCTAGTGACAAGTTTGTTGTACATAAAGGTACACCGAATCTCGTATATCACCCAAAAAAAATTTGGGGAATAGATTTTATTATTCTTATAACCAAAATATTCATGTTTTTTAACTTAGTCATGTATGTTGTTTTTAATTTTTAAAAAAAATTCAATCCCATAAATGCATGATGAGGAATTCAAGCAACTGGTAAATGAATTTGAGAATGATATCTATATTTTTCTAATTACTTCTGAGTTCTCACTATATTGCTTCTTGTAGATATTGAAAGTCTAAGCAACATAAGCATACTTTGGTTAGATAATGGTGTTTGTAATGGAAGCAGCTTTCAACTCAAATCATTAAAAGTATTCCCAAAACTCGAATCCCTTCATCTGGAATACAATAATTTTATAGAAGTATTATTTCCAGAAGGTAAGTTATACAAATTTTTGACTTAAATTAAAATTTTAAAGTTGTAATTATTTTTGTACTTAATGTTAAATTTTATATAACATTTTTTTCCTTGAAATAGGGCTGGATAATGTCAAAGGGTTATACCTAGATGGCTCTTATTTGGATGAGAACTTCACGCAAAGTCTTGGTGTTCTTCGTTTTCTTCAGAATTTAAGCATGCAAAACATCCAAACAAACAACCCCACTTTACAAAGTAAAATATTTCAGTTAGTCTAATTAGTTATTACTTCCTTTGGAATAATCAGTTAGAATAGTATTTCAGCTAATTTAAATCTAATAATAGTCTTCTCCATCGTTGCAGGCTTGTCTGATTCCAATACCTTATTACAGTCCATTGCAAACATGACTTTGCTTGAAATTTTATCGTTGTCAGGTAGCGAGCTCACTGGCAGCATTCATGGTACCACAGGTTAGTTAATTCCCTAAATAATAAAATTTGAAGTTTCTATTCCTTATCTATCTCTCTAATGTCCCTCTCTTTATTATACATATAGGCTTTTGCAAGCTGACAAATCTTCGGGAGCTCGATCTTTTTTACAATAATTTGAGTGGAAATTTGCCCCATTGTTTAGTTAACTTGACACTTCTTCAAAATTTGAAACTCTCTTATAATCATTTTAGCGGAAAAATTTCCGAATCTCCACTGAAATTCCTCACATCTATCACCTCCTTAGCACTAGTTAATAATCAGTTCGAAATTTCAAGTTCACTCTCTTCATTTTTCAACCACTCCAAACTCAAGAATTTTACAGCCGATGGAAATGAAGTCTATGCAGAGAAAGAAGTGTTCAATTATAATTTGACACCCAAGTTTCAATTGGAGATTCTTTAGTTAAAATCCACTTCTAGAGGAGGATCATTTCCGAAGTTTTTATACCACCAACATGATTTGCAATATCTTCTACTTTCTGGCATTCCAATGGTGGGATTAGGCTTTCCCGGGTGGTTATTAGAAAACAATACAAATTTGGAAATTCTTTATCTCTCCAATTGTTATCTTTCTGGATCTTTGGATTTTCCAACACGTAATCCAAATGCAACATTGAGGGAGTTGGACATCTCCACCAATCAACTTGATGGTTGCATTCCAACTGAAATCGGCACATACTTTCCAATGTTGCAGTGGCTAATGCTATCTGAAAATGAGTTCATTGGAAGTATTCCGAAAAGTTTGTCTAATTTTTCTGAATTGAAGATATTTACCGCAAGTGATAACAAGTTATTTAGCGAAGTTCCACGGTGGATTGAAACAATGAGTTCTCTTGAACTGTTGGATCTTTCAAATAACAATCTTTTTGGAAGCCTACCTACAATGTTGGGAAGTCCATGGTTGATACACATTCTTTTATCCGGAAATAGACTCGAAGGGCATTTTCCTCGTTCAGTTTCTAATTATGTGCAAACTTTGGATCTCAGCAACAATTGCTTAACAGGTGTCATTCCCCAATGGATCGGAAAGTTACATGAGTTGATATATCTTCTCTTAAGCCATAACAATTTTTCAGGAGAGATACCAATTGACCTTTGGATGATGACCAATCAATTGATGTTGGTGGATCTTTCGCATAATAATCTCTCTGCACCTTTTGTCAATTATTCGCACAACTATAAAGGGACAACAAAAGATGTCAGGTATGCTTATGCTTATTCTATGGACGGAGGTTTTGAATTTGTTGTTAAGGGACATATTTTCGGTTACACAATAGGACAAATTGTCAGTATGGGATTCATTGGATTGGACCTCTCCTGCAATAACTTGACTGGTCAAGTTCCTTTGGAATTTGGAAGCATTCAAGATATCAATCTTTTGAATTTATCTCATAACAGTTTAACCGGATCTATTCCTTTCACATTTTCAAGTATGACCAAAATTGAGACGTTAGATCTTTCTAACAATAAGTTGAGCGGAATAATTCCTCCTCAACTTACAGAATTAAACTTCTTAGAAGTTTTCAACGTATCTTACAATAATCTTTCTGGTAAGACACCCGATAGAGTTGCCCAATTTGTCACATTTGATGAGAGCAGCTACAAAGGGAATCCTTTTCTTTGTGGGTTGCCGTTACCTAAGAGTTGTAGTCCAGAAGAACCTGCACCACCATCTTCAGGTGATGATGAAGTTGAAGGCGGTTTCGTCGACATGAATACCTTTTACATAAGTTTTTCAGTGTCCTTTACTATTATATTAGTGACAATGTTCGCAATTTTTTACATAAACCCATATTGGCGACAAATATGGCTCTACTTCATTGAGACAATTATCGACAATTGTTACTACTTTTTTAGATAATTTTTCTTTTCAATCAAAATTATGGGTGACATAGCTTATACGTGTAATATGTTATCCATAGTTTGATAGCACTCTCTGGTCAATGAGATAGTAAATATTATCCGCCTACAATAAATGGGTATTGTTCATTTTCTGTTATCTGATGTCTATGTAATGGTTTTTCATTTCTATTTCTATTTCTTTAGGAAAGTTATGATTGTGCAAATTAGTCATACTCTATTGAGGCTCTCTTGAAATTAAAAGCAAGTAATGTATACAATATAAATAATAGATAAATAGGAATTCACAACATGATTTAAGATGATATTTAAATAAATAATAGAAAAAAAAAGTAAGTAAATCATTTTTCGCCTAAAAAGGAATATTAATAAGAAAAAAAGAAGAAGGAAAACTACTTTTACACAATTTACTGTAGAAAAATACTTACCTCAGATTCAATTTGAAATCATAAAAGTAATTAAAGATTAAAGATTTTGAAAATAGAAATGAATCCATTATATGCACAAGTTCTTTTAATAACCAGGCTAGATTGAGTATAATATTTTACATGGAAGAGGAGGACCACTGCCATTAAACCATTGCTAGCTAGAAATTTCGTTTATTAATTTACTCTTCCTTTTGTTAAAATTATAAGAAGTGTATATTAACTAATCAAGTGGGTCTACGATAATAATATTGTCAAAAAGCAAAATACTAATTGGATTGTCACATTTGGTACAGCCGTTGTCTGTTTTAAATGCAAAGAATAGTGTCATATTTCTACTTTTAAAAGTTAGATATATATTTTAAAATTAATGTCATATTTCTACTTTTTTAATTTCAATTTTTTTTATAACCGATGGTTACCATTAATAAATACAGTTAACGAGTGAAATCTCCTATATCTGAGTGATTTTAATTATTGCAATTTGAAATTTTAAAAGAGTCTATAAAACTAACAATTATTAAATTTTATTTTAAATTTTAATCTCAATCTATAAAAGGATATAGAAAGACCAACTTTTCTCTACCATAAATATGAAATTTTGTTTAAGAACGCCAAACATACTGAATGGAGGATACATATTGTTCAACCATTGTGTGTTTTTTCTCCCTAATTTTTCCAAGTCTTTTTGTTTAATATTGGTTCATCTGTTTGTGTTTTTGTGGACATTTTTTCTTTTGAAAATATTTCCGATGAGTTATTTCCAAAGTAACTAACACGTATTTTTCTATGACTATTTGAACCCTTACCCAACCATTTATTTAGAAAAAGTCTTCTTTGCCCAATCAATGTTATTTAGAAAAAGTCTTCTTTGCCCAATCAGTTCCACACTTTTCGAACATTTACCCTACCATTTACTTAATTTTTCTAAGTCTTCTTTTCCCTCTCAGTCCATAACTTTTTGAACCCTTACCTGCCCATTTACTTATTTTTCTGTCTTCTTTGTCCTATCAGTCCATGACTTTTCGAACCCTTACCCTACCATTGACTACTGAAGTGGCGAACACGGCAATTCCTTATCGTGTCCATATGATTGCCTACTAGCTTTGTAATTTGTCTACATACATTAATGTAATTAATCTAATTTACAATATTAACTTATTAAAACTTAAAAATATTCAAGTTCATATAACTTGAAAAATATACGATAAAAATAAAATTTAAAGAGGGATAAGATTTAAAATTTTGAACTTTTTAAAATATTTATTTTAACCATCATTTATTATTTATTTTATTTTCTTAGAATTTTTGTGTTGATAAAAATGTTCTTATTGTTTTAGAATCCACTTTATTCTATTGTTACGTGGTCCTGACTATCATTAATTGATTGAACATTTTAAATATTTTAATTTATTGAATTATTGACAAGTTTTGTGAAATTTAATTTTTAATAAGAATTTTTAAAATTTTCTACCCAAGGCACTGTTCTACTACTATATCTGAAAAGAAAGGACTAAATTTTATATGTGATTTATTTCTACTTTTTGGTTATAAATTAAGATTATAAGTCGAACCAGTATAAATCGATCGAGTTCTTCTTCTCTCTCTCCTTATGTTTGGTAGTTGCAATTTTGGTGATTTTGAGGAATATTTATTGTTGTGTTTCATATGTATAAAGTGAATTTTTGCACAGTTGTATAATCTTTTTTTTAGAGAAAAAACGTGCAAATGTTTTTTTTTATGCAGCTATATTTTTGTGGAGTTTTAGCGGTGAAACAATTAATCGATTGATATCAGAATTGTAATAAGTTGCAAGTCTTTAATTTTGCCTATTGTTGATGGCTTCTTATTATTTTGAAAAGTTGATCATACCTCAGTTAACGTGCTTATGGTGCAATAAAAGTTTTATCATATGAAAAATTCCATTTTGGCAGCAGAAGCAACGACACTGAGAAAGGAACTGTAGTAAGATACTAAGACACTTATATTGCTCTTTAAATATCTCAGCTGCTGGAAGTTGAGTAGGGAACCATCGTGGGATATTAACCTTTGTATTTGTGGTGTATTTTGTAGCTCCTCTAGGAGTGTTTTATTAATACAATTTTTATTTAATTTTATAAAAACATTAAAATCATAAATGTAAATAAAATTTAAAGTTATTAATAAATGATTAAAATTTATTAGCTAGAAGTTGAATAATTGAAGTTTATATAGACAGCTGGAAGTTTATATGCAAAACAGCATATAGACAGCTGCTCACTCAAAATAATTTCAAATCACAAAATTTCTTAATCTAAATTCAAGCTATATAGTTATAATCAAGAATAACAAGAAAATATTTTTTTTCTTAATAATGAGAACATTGTGAAAATTATCTCTTGACTGCCGCTAATAACTCTTTCATAAAACTTAATAAACCAAATCAATTACGATGGATGATGGATGGTATATTTCAATTATAAAGATTTTTATCAAAATTCATGTTTGATCATAATTTAGTATTCAAATAAATCATTCGCAACGTAAATATCATTTTAATGATTATATAAAATCAATTAAATTAGTCTCGAATAACAACTTAAACTTATGTGGTGAAACAATTGTTTAATAGATCTAGGCTGCGTTTAGATATGTGATGCGGTGGAGCTAAGTACTTATTCACCGCAATTTTCAAACACAATCATATGTTTGGATCTGCAGTGAACAATAGGAGGTTAAAGGAAACAGTGGTGCTCATCGCAGAAATCCATAAGCAGAAAGAGAATTGCGGTAGAAAAGTGCTTCGTGGTGAAAATTTTACTTTTCATTAATATCTTTCTGATAATTATTATTTTCTATTTTACCCTCAATTAATAGAAAGCAAATCGAATGTATCGTCTTTTTCTTACTTTAATTTAATATTTTCTTATTTATAATTTGAATTTGTATGACTAATAATATATTTTTATGAAATATTTTATTTACTAAATGCAATTTATTTATATTTTTATTTTAATTTAATAATTTATTATTTATAATTTTAATTAAATTTATATGATTAATAATATATTTTTATGAAATATTTTATTAACTAAATTTATTTTATTTATATTTTCTTATTTTAAATTAATATTTTATTAATTTAAATTTATAGAATTAATAATATATTTTTATGAAATATTCTATTAACTAAAATTATTCTATTTATATTTTCTTATTTTAATTTAATATTTTATTATTTATAATTTATAATTTATATAATTAATAATATATTTTTAATTATTTATATAATAATTAATAATTTATTAAATCAATAAATTTTTTATTCATTTTATTTCTTTTTAACGACGCGCAGTAACATTTACCGAATACATACGTACTTCCGTATTTCAACAATTACCGAATCAGAAATTTCAAATACATAACTTCAGTAAGTTATCATCAGCCGCGGCTCCCAAACCAAGCCCTAAAGGGAAAGAGATGGAAATGGAGGAACAGGAACATCCATGATTCCTTCCAGCATCAGGATCACACTCTTCATTGTAGGCCGCAAAACTGGATCTTCTTGTATGCACCATAGTCCCACTTTCACCATTCTTTCCAGGGTTTTATGATCTATTTCATCGTCAGCTTCCACGAGCTTGTTCAACTGTCTAGTCATGAAGCTTTCATGTATCCAACAGGAAAGCGTTTTCACTGCTGTTGTGGAAATGTTCATTGTTGTGCAGCAAACAATCTCCAGCAGGATAACTCCAAAACTGTAGATGTCAGCTTTTACTGATACAATAGAATTCATCTGCCATTCTGGCGCGAGATACGATCTTGTCCCAGTAAATCTCTCGGGGTTGCTCGGTTCGTTAGGTAGTAGTAGCTTTGCCAACCCGAAATCAGAAATCTTTGGCGTCCAAGTTTCATCCATGAGTATGTTCTGTGGTTTCAGATTGCAGTGAATGATACGGACCTCACACTCTTCGTGTAAGTAGAGTATGCCTCTAGCTACTTCCATTGCAATTCTGACTCTTTCCTTCCAAGCTGGTCGCTTTTCAGCTTCCCCCAGGACTTCTGCTAGTGATCCATTGCCCATGTACTCGTATACAAGAAGCCTCTTAGACCCCTCCACGCAAAATCCAAGCAAACGAACCAAGTTCCTGTGATGGGTTCTTCCAATGGCGGTCATTTCAGCTCGAAATTCTCTCTCCCCTTCTTCAACTACTTTCTCAAGTCTTTTCACAGCAATAGTCTTTTTACTCCCTGGTAAAGTTCCTTTGTAAACTGCTCCATAACTTCCCATTCCCAGCTCCTCTTTGAAATCATTCGTTGATTTCTGAAGTTCCCTATAGGAAAATGCTCGTTGAGTGAACTCCTCTGTCATCTCTGAATTTCCTGTTTCTGAAAGCTTTCTGTAACTGTGAACTCCATTGTAGTACATAAGGAAACTGAATACTAGAAGAGCAAAACAAACGAACGCAATAGCGCCTAAGCTTGTTGCAAGGATCTTAACTAGGCTTGAATCTTCTTTTATTACAACAGGTGATGGTAATGGTGATGGGAGGCTTTTTGACGGAGTTGGCAATATCAACTTCAAGAAGGTTGTAGCTGAACTGTTTAAACTGTTTCTTCCGTATCTTAGTGGAAGCCTAAACTTTCCACATGTATAATTTTCATGTACAGCAGCCCAACAATTACAATCTTGCTCACAAGAAATGCTACACTCCTGTGGTCCTAATGGTGAATAAGAGTAAGGAAAATCAGCCAACCGCATATTCTCCATGGAAGTCATATTGTAAGATAGTTTGCAGTCTTTCATGCAAATGTCTTCACTGTGATTGCCGGAGCAACTCCAGTTCCCACTCTGCTCAACAGGAAAGTAACCTGGATAGCAATAACAGTTGCTTTGGCCTCCACTGCTATAGCAGTAACTGTTGAAGCCACAGGCACCTTTGACATCGCATTGGTCCAGCAATATGGTCCACTCCGTAGACATGGTTGAGACGGAGTTGTTCTCAAAATGGTGAGAATACAGCCTGAAAATCCCATCAGCATCCAATGTTGCCCGATAGATGATCGTCTCCTTCCCTGTGGGATTAGAGCAATTCACCAAATATCTGGTCCGATCACTTTGTCCTTGTAAGTAAAGAAAGCACCTTCTATCTAGAGTTGCAAGATTCAATTGTCGATAGCTTGCATCAAAAGTTCCAGTACTCCAGTAAGAATCAACTACTTCGTGAGACATAATTGGGTAGGCAACAAGGTTACCGTCAGTTTGCATACTGAGCTGAAACCGTCCGCTTGAGTGGTCTGAGCTCGATATACTAGAAACCAATTCATTGCCAGCTGTCAGATTCTGGCCTTCTAATAATGTGTCAGTTGGGAAATCAAAGGTCTGCCAGATTATCTCACCGTTGCAGTATAGCACGAAGTTACCAGAATCAAGCATAGAGGCTGAATCTGCAGGATTTGATATATTGGCAATTGGTTTGGTTTCATCTTTTTCCATTACAAGGATCAGTCTACCATCTCTGGTTAACTCTAGCTTTGCCTTTTCTGAAACTGGGGGATCATCCCGATTAGCTGTCCAGACAACAACAGTGGTTCCAGGCTCACTGATCATCCATATTCCAACAGCAAATCCATTGCCTTGTGGATAGAATCCAAAAGCAAATTGCCCAGAAGGGGAGGGCCATGAAGTGGGACGAGTTTTTGGATTGAGTGAAGAATCCAAGTCTATTACATTGGATTGGTTCATTTCAGACCTTACATGCACACAAAGAAGACATTGAAACAGAAAACACAGCGCTGACATTAAAGCCATGAGGTTAACAACTTAGTTAAAGGAAAGATAATGGGAGCTTTCGCAGAACTAAAGCATAATAAAGGACACTGATAGAATTGATAATAAGTGGAGGATCGAATTCTATTTGTACTGTATTTGAAATAAATTTTGGATATTTCTGCGCCCTACAACTTCTCTAGATTAGACTTTTAAGTCTTTTGACCAATTAACAATTCATAAAATTTATGGCCAAATTCCATCTATGGAGTAGACAAATTGTGTATACTCAGGCTGACCTGCCTTCCCAGTTGGATAACTTGATGTGGTGCAGTGTATTCCACGAAACTAGCTAGACTTGACATAAAAAGTATCCGATTTTCCAAGTCAAGGTCTTCTGATCCCTACATCAACTGTTTCAGTAAGTCTTGGATTCTGAAAACCATTGGAAAATGCTCTCTGCAAATGCACCTGGTGGGGCAGCTTGATCCTCAAGTCTTTGCAGACAACTAAGAGCTTCCCCGTGAAAATCAGGAAGTCTATTTAGGCATTTGCTGTATAATGTGAACAGCTGACAAACAGATTGGCTGGAGGCAGATTATAAGGGGATGAGATCTTGTGCCTACTCTGTTCTCATCCCTAATATAAGATGCTTTTAAGAAATGATTCAATATAGATCATCACAATTATCAGATTTTCCAAGTCAAGGTCTTGGAGACCCTACATCAACTACTAATTAATTAATTAATCTTAGATCGTGAAACTTATTGGAAAAATTCTCTGAATGCACCTTGACCTGCAAGTCTTTGCAGATAAGAACGAGAATGCCTACCATCCACATGAACATCCACCATGTCTTAACATTTGCTGTCTTATGTCAACAGTTAAGAAACAAGTGTTCGTTCTTATGGCTTTCAGGTCTTCTATACTCTTGCTTCTGTCCATCCTGTGCATTACTTCATCAGCTCAGCCAAGAATATCGGGTGAGGTAAGTCCTGGTTCTTCACTATCCACCTCATTCAAACCCCATTCTTGGTTATCACCTTCTGGACGTTTTGCATTTGGTTTCTACCAACAAGATAATGGCTTTGCAATTGGGATTTGGCTGGTTGGAAAGCTCGAAAACATTGTTGTCTGGACTGCGAATCGTGATGATCCAGTTCTTCCTGTCGACTCCAGTGTGATTCTAACACAGGACGGGAAGTTTCTTATCAGGACAGAAGGATTCGAGAAACAGATCGGAACTGCCAAATTTTCTTCCTATGCCTCCATGCTTGACACCGGTAACTTTGTTCTCTACAACAAGGATGGTGATGTGATCTGGGAAACTTTCAGTTACCCTACTGACACCATTTTAGGAGGTCAACATCTTCTTTCTGGTGATCAATTGGTTTCTAGATCATCAGAAACCAAACACTCTACTGGACGCTTTCTTCTTGTGATGCAAGGTGATGGGAACCTTGTTCTCTACCCATTAAATTCTCCACACACACCTGACGATGCTTACTGGAGCAGTGGGACTTAAAACAAGTTATTTCTTCGTCTAAGCATTACTGGTTGCCTGCAGCTTATAAATGCCACCGATTCCAACATTATGAGAAACATCACGGGTTGCTCGATGATGGCAAATAATACCATATATCGTGCAACTCTTGAAACTAATGGAGTTTTCCGATTATATTCTCATTGGTATAACGGAAGCAACGAACCCAAACAAAAGATTGACTGGGAGACACCCGAAGATCACTGTCAAATAAATGGCTACTGCGGTTTCAACAGCTTCTGCACATACAATGATAATCAACCATACTGTAAATGTCTTCCTAGTTTTGACTATATCGACCCCAATCAACTGGTTCTTGGTTGCGAGAGAAACTACTCGCTGGTAGGGTGTCAAAATGGCAAAGGAAACGAAAAGCTGTTTATTATCACTCCAGTGGAATCCATAACATGGAGAGGACCTTACTATAATGAAACAAAAATGTCACAGGAAGACTGCAGCAACTCCTGTTTAGAAGATTGCAATTGTGGAGCAGCACTGTTGTCGGATGGATTCTGTAAGAAACATAATCTTCCATTGAATTATCTTAGAAGGAGCACTTCCAGTCCTACACAAACATCTACATATAGATCTACATCTACATCTACAGTTGCTCTTTTGAAAGTGGGCACAAGAAGTATTGAAGGCTCTCAGACCTCTCCCAATCCGCCAATTTTACCTCCTCCGATAGTGGTGCGAAGCCACAAAGAAACTGTGATAATTCTTCTGATGATTTTTGGTTTCCTGACGTTTTCATGTGGTGCTCTCATAATCTCTGGAGTGAACATGTACAAGTTAAGATTTCTGAGATACAGCAGGTTGTTGAAAACTGGAGAAGATGGCTTGACTTTGGACTTCACCTTGCGATTATTCTCATACAACGAACTCAAAAGAGCAACAAAAAACTTCACAGAAGAGTTGGGAAAGGGATCATTTGGTACAGTCTATAAAGGGTCTTTGTGCAAGGGTAACGAAATTGTTGCTGTCAAAAGATTGGAAAAGTTGGTGGAAGAAGGAGAAAAGGAGTTCCGAGCAGAGATGCGATCTATAGGGAAGACTCACCACAGGAATTTAGTCAGGTTGTTAGGATATTGTGCTACAGATTCCAAGAGACTTCTGGTTTACGAGTACATGAGAAATGGATCACTTGCAGATCTGTTATTCAAGTCCAATACTAGACCAAATTGGGACGAAAGAATCAGAATTGCACTTGATGTTGCTAGAGGCATTCTGTACCTCCATGAAGAGTGTGAAGCACCAATTATTCATTGTGACATAAAGCCTCAGAACATACTGATGGATGATTTCTGGAATGCCAAAATTTCTGATTTTGGGTTGACAAAAATGTTAATGCCTGATCAAACCAGGACATTCACAATTGTTAGAGGAACAAGAGGGTATCTAGCACCAGAGTGGCATAAGAATGTTCCAATATCAGTAAAAGCAGATGTTTACAGTTTTGGCATAGTGCTCCTGGAAATCGTTTGCTGCAGAAAGAACATGGAAATCCAGGCAGCAAATCCCGAAGAGATTATCCTTTCGACTTGGGCATACAAATGTTTCACAACTCAAGAGTTGGACAGGCTCGTGGTTGGCGAACAAGTAGAGAAGAAGGGGTTGGAGAAAATGGTTGCAGTTGCACTTTGGTGTATACAAGACGAACCTGTTCTTCGTCCTTCCATGAAGAGTGTAGTCCTGATGTTGGAAGGAGTCACTGATGTATCAGTTCCTCCATGTCCGATTGCTAACACCAACATGTAGCTCATCAAAACTATCTTCTTCATCCAATTTGTCTTCTTAAATAATATGATGTTTCCTTTCTGAATTGTCTCCAGTTGATTGTCTCACTTCCACTTAATATGTCTGCTATTATCAGTTCCATCGATGTATTAGTTCCTCCTTAACAGGAGAAGGAATTTAATCTTTTCTATTATTGAAGGTCAAGGTTCTGTTGTATATTATCAATTTTGATCTTAGTCCATGTACATTTTAAAGTTAATTTGTTAAAATATTATTTAATTATCATAAAATTTGTTTTTATCGTATTCTATTAATTCTTTAATCTATTTTTCACTCAAATCATTGTTATAATAAAATTCTTAAGTTCTAAAGTAACATTAGTTTGAAATTATAAATAGACACAAAATTAATGTAATATAATAGAAAGACTTATTCAATAACTAAATAATATTATAAAGAAATAAAATATATTTTTAAAATAAAAAGTATAATGACAAAAAACTTTAATATAAATATTTTCTAAATTATGTTTTATAATCTCAAAAAATTTAATTTCAAATATCAATTAGAACTAATTATATATTTCAATTCAAATTAATTTATTATACTTTAAAATGATTAATTTTAAGTGCCTGAACTAACTTATTATATCAATAACATTTGATTAATTTATATATAATATTTATACTATGTGTATTTCATGGTTAATTATTAATTGAAATTAGGGAGAAAATTTTCTTTAAAAATTAAAAACAAAAAAAAATTCAAAATTTTTAGAAATTTAATATTTTAAATCAAAAAAGGTTTATGTATTTTGGTCTTAATTATATTATTCAATGTTTTAAAAATCGAATCAAAAGTTAAACTAGTAAGACAAAAGATTTAAAGCTTAAAATATTCAATCGGTATTAGATCGCCATAAAACTGACTAAATAATAAAATTAAATTAAAAAATTTAAAATATGATTAAAAGAGATTGTCTTTATTAATAGAAGAATTTGAAGTTTAATTAAAAAAGAGATTATTAAATAAAATTTAATTTATTAATTTTAATTTATAAAATTTTATTAATTTATAAAAATTGATCAATTAAAAATTAATCCAAAAAGTTAAATAATTATAGGGCAAAATTGGTGGTAACGGTTGAAGTTTTAAAACGTTCATATTACAAGATATCTGGCCCTAGGGAAAGGTACATTAAGTTAATAATAATATTATCGTTAGTAACATCCACAAACTATGGATACGTGGCATATGGATCACGTAACCACGTCATCACAATATCATATGAACAGAGTTAGAACCAAAAAGCCATTACCTGACTTTTAATTGTGTTTTTGTCTTCGAAGATGGAACACAAAGACCCGAATTCCACGTCCGACGACGAGACCCAGATCGTGTCCCGTCGCATATGGCGTCTGGTTTTGCAACTGACGCCAGTGCCACGAGCTCTGAACCAACTGGACATGTTAACCTGCGCCAAGGCGAGGAAGCTGTCGGTGGAGACTGAGAAACTGTCGGTGTTCATGAGAGGGCAGCACAGGGACATACAGGAAAAGGTATTGAAGTTTTTACTGTCGAGGCCTGACTTGCAAACCCCACTTGAGATTCCAAAAGATGAGTACAGAGAGCTATGTTGGAGGCAGCTTTCGGGTTTGGTGAGGGAAGCTGGAATTAGGCCTTTGAGGTATCTGATGGAGGAACCTGCTAAGTATTTTGCCATTATTGAAGCAGCTGGTGCTTTCGACATGTCACTTGGGATTAAGATGGGTGTTCAGTTCAGGTTTGTTCTCTTGCTTCTCTTTATCTTTTAAAGTTTTTCTTTTCCTGATCGGGAGTGGTGGGACTGTGATTGGATTGGAGAATTGTGACATGATCTCTTGTTATGATCTGGTTATGGTTAATAGGAAGATGATTTTAGTTTCTTCTGCTCTTTTCTTTCCAAATGGAAACGGAATTCCTTCGTATGATCTTTTTAGCCATAGTCTTGCAGCAAACTGTTCCTTGGTGAAAAAGAAGTTCAACTTTTTTTCTGAAATCTAAAAATTTTGAATCTTTCCTGGATGAAAATTGCTTGATGCGATCAAGCACTGAATACATGTCAGATTGTGATGAGTTTGACGGTATGATCTGAATTTTTATGTAGTTATGCTCTTCCACTAAGGTCAGCTGCCTTTGGTTGTTCCCTTTATTTTTTTGCAATTATTTCTTCTTTGGGTCAGTTGTTCTTTATCTTCAGGAAGGAGGGGGTTGTACAGGGTGGAGGAACTAAGAATTAAGCTTTGATTTGAAAATGTTGTGCTTTATATTAGTTATTGCCCTTTGGTTCATAATGCTGATACACTTGGACTCTGCATTGACAAGGATTCATAATATCAACTTTAATTTCCAGTTGAGTTGTTCATTCCAAATGGATGCTGTTCGGTTCAGCATCAATGTTATATATTAAACATGACACTGACCCTTAAGCAGAATTTGTGCAGTCTTTGGGGAAGTTCTGTCCTCAACTTGGGTACCAAAAAGCATAAGGATAAGTACTTCGATGGTATTGACAATCTGGATTATCCTGGCTGTTTCGCCATGACAGAGCTTCATCATGGTAAACTTCAATATGGTTCTGTAGTTTGTTGCTTAAATGAGTAATGTCTTTCTGTGTCATCTTAAAAGTTCTTCAGCTTGTTATCGTGCATTAGACACGATTCACCAAGTCCAACACACTTTTTTATCTAATCTAGCGAGTTTCATGAAAATTTCCAGTTGTATTTTCAATATACCAAACTTGAGCGTAATTTTGAGATCAACGCCTTGAAGAAGCTGTATCTTACTTCTCATCTGATAGAATTTGTGAAGTAGGAATTCAGATTTAGAAATTCATGATGTCCTGATATGGATTGCCATCTAGGTTTCATGTTTCAACTTTATTTGTTGCAACTAGAATTTCTAGTGGTTTTTTATAGTCATTTATTATCCCTCAACATTTCCTCCAGCATGCTTGATAATTTGGGATTTTGACCTTGCATATGGTTTTTTGTATTTTTTCCAATGATTTTGGGAGGTTTCTGACGTTTACAGTATCTTCTTTTAGCACAAGTGATGTTATGTAAGTGCTTATTTTAATTTTTCACAGGCTCCAATGTTCAAGGCCTTCAAACTTTGGCAACTTTTGATCCAATAACTGATGAATTCATCATAAACACACCAAATGATGGGGCCATAAAATGGTGGATTGGCAATGCTGCTGTTCATGGAAAATTTGCAACCGTTTTTGCCAAATTGATGCTGCCTACCCATGATAAAGGAGTCTCTGATATGGGTGTACATGCCTTCATTGTTCCCATAAGGGATATGAAAACCCATCAGACGCTTCCAGGCATTGAAATACATGATTGTGGACTCAAGGTTGGCTTAAATGGGGTAGATAATGGAGCATTGAGATTCAATTCGGTAAGAATTCCTCGAGACAATCTTCTCAATAGATTTGGAGATGTTTCACAAGATGGCAAGTACACAAGTTGTCTTCCTACAATAAATAAAAGATTTATCGCTATGTTAGGGGAGCTTGTTGGTGGACGTGTTGCCCTTGCATACTCTTCAGTTGGTGTTTTGAAGGTTGCCGTCATAATTGCCACCCGATATTCTTTATTGCGCCAGCAGTTTGGCCCTCCCAAACAACCTGAAGTCAGTATACTTGATTATCAATCTCATCAGCACAAGCTGATGCCAATGCTTGCTTCAGCTTATGCATTCCATTTTGCCACTCTGCATCTGGTGGAGAAGTATTCTGAGATGAAAAAGACTCATGACGAACAGCTGGTTGGAGATGTTCATACACTCTCCTCTGGTCTCAAGGCTTATGTGACATCATATACAGCAAAATCATTGAGTATTTGCAGGGAATCATGTGGTGGACATGGATATGCAGCTGTCAACCGGTTTGGTATCTTGAGGAATGATCATGACATTTTTCAGACATTTGAAGGGGACAACACAGTGCTACTGCAACAGGTTATTGCACCTTACTTGAGAATTTAGGAAGTGAACGTCTAGCTTATTCATAGGATTTGGACAATTAAATTTATGGAGCTAACTTTGGGAGGTTTAAGTGAGATTTAAGACTGTGGTGGCCATCTGCATCTGCACTTACCCTGATTTACCTCTCGAAATTAGAAATGATCTAAAATTTGTCATTAGAAACCTGAAGAGCAATAAATTTGAAGAAGCCTAGTAGCTAGATTTTCTGTGGTCATCTTTGTTTCGTGTTCCTTACCCTTGTGGAATTACAAGTGGAACATGCCTGGAGGGTTCCCTACCATATTTCTAGTTATTCAAAGACCATGGACCATCTTATGGATGATATATACGTACATATATTACATAAAAAATGACTGGCATTTCAAGAGATTGTAAAGCTTTGATTTGCAGCCAGTTAAATGATGGTTGAATTCAACCTCTTAGGTAGTTCGCAGTCAAGTTTGTGATGAAATCTTTATTCTCGTTCTTGAAATCTATATTCTGCTTTTGGTGGAGTCATCTGAAGATTCAATCGTAATGCAGGTAGCAGGCTTTCTTTTGAAGCAATACCAGGAAAAGTTCCAAGGTGGGACTCTTACAGTTACTTGGAACTATTTGAGAGAATCCATGAACACTTATATGTCACAACCAAATCCTGTGACTGCACGATGGGAAGGTGAAGAACATTTGCGAGATCCTAAATTCCAGTTGGATGCCTTCAGAGTAAGTTACTTGATTTTTTAACGTCTGAAAGCTGCTGTAACTGGTAGAATAGTCTATCTGTATTTACAGTTTCTGTTACTCTTGACATTTCAGTATCGAACGTCTAAATTGCTACAAAGTGTTGCTCTACGATTAAGGAAACATGCCAAAACTCTTGGTGGCTTTGGTGCTTGGAATCGATGCTTGAATCACCTTCTCACACTTGCAGAGTCTCATATTGAGTCAGTCATCCTTGAAAAGTTTATTGAAGCAGTACAGAAGTATTTCCTATTCCTGGAATGACAAATTGTTCGTATCCATTTTTATGCTGTTAATTTGCTGCTAAACTTGCAATTTCTATGTCAGATGCCCTGATCCACATTCTCAAGCTGCTCTCAAACTTGTCTGTGATCTTTATGCTTTGGATCGAATCTGGAAGGACATAGGGACCTACCGTAACGTCGACTATGTTGCTCCAAACAAAGCTAAGGTATTGTCTTTTTTACTAAGAATCATAAGGTTGCAGGATTGCTTTTCTGATATCACAATATAGTAAGAAACATGAAAAGGATACGGTTTTGATTCATAATTAACCAAAGGTGCAGTTGATCGAAGAAGAATCAGTCTTTTTCTTATTGAATGTTTCATGCATGCCCTAAAGAGGAAGAGAGATTTGTAGAATGAGCTCATTAGCTAGAAAAACATGAACCCCATATCCTAATTTTCTCATCATCTTCATTCTAGGTTATCAAAACACATTGAGGATTGGAAATCAAAGCATTCTCATCCTTCCTGGTCTCTCATCCATATAGCTAAACAGGCCTGAGAATGTTCATATTAATCTAACTTTCACTAACGTGCAGGCAATCCACAAACTCTCAGAGTACCTGAGTTTCCAATTGAGGAACATCGCAAGGGAGCTCGTAGACGCATTTGATCTTCCAGACTTTATTACACGTGCCCCCATTGCCATGCAGTCAGAAGCTTACAATCAGTATACACAATGTGCTGGTTTCTAGTTTCAGGTAAAACAAGAAAGCCAGCAAAAAGTGAGGGGAAAACCGAGTAGGCTTTCTCTTCAGGTCATTGTGTTCTCATCTCAAGCACTATATTTTGCTTGAAAGAGTAACATAAGGATTTGTTACAGCGCCACATTGATTAAAATAAAAATATTAAAGGATTAATAAATGGTAAGGGTCAACTAATCAAATGGCTAGTTTTAGTCATTGTTGTAATAGTTGGACCCAAACCTAATTATTATTAATGGACTCTATGCTTTACCCATATTAAAAATTCTAAAATGGTATTAAAGCAAGTCTGGTCTAAATTATTAATTTTCTGGTTGTCCATCTGAATATCCAATTCCAAGCCTCTAGTCGGCCTGGTTCGATTACTGTTGTGTTTATTTCAAGTGACAACTAGATGTGTTAACTAATCAAATAACTAGTTATAGTTGGATCCAAGCTCAACTTTTGTTAGTGGATTTTACACTCAACCCATATTAAAAATTCTAATAGGCTTATCTGAAAACATCGTTTCAATTGTAAAATA
>JAOSBN010000177.1:36834427-36853968 GCA_027563595.1 Erythroxylum suave | reverse complement strand
ATCAATTAAGGCAAAATAAAATAAAAAAATAATTAACGAATAAATCCATAAGTCAATAAATAATTAATTCGAATAAATAAAAAAAATTAAAAAAAATTTTTCGGGACCCAACATATAGTGCCTAGAATTTCGAAGGGTGGATTACTCTCTCTTGAGTTATAATGATTAAACCCTAAATTTTAACCCCTAATTAAATTATGGAATTTACAATCTCTTAACTAAAAATAACCAATAATTCCAATAAGATCTTAAGCCCTCTAATAGACAATTAGGTCCTCATACGAGATCTCTCTTCCTCTAAATTCCCAATTTGATTATTTTTATGATCTATTAGATTGTTTATCTCTCATTACCCAATCAAATCATTTTGTTATCAATTCACTCTTTCAATTTCTTACCTAAGCATGCAAATACAACAAATAATCACAACACCCAATGTATTAACATCCAAAAGGAATCACATTATCATTGATTAATGAACAAATCCCTAAAGAAGTTTAGAACTTCATCATCAAACCTAAATCTGTCAATATCAAATCCATATTATACATTCAAAAGAAGAACAATAAAGATGAAATTAAAAGTCACTTGGAAAAGTCAGAATAGATTGGGAAGATGGCAGCACTACAACCCTTTCTTCTCCTTCTTTCTCTCTTCTACTTCTCTCGTCTTCTTCCTCTCTCCTCAGATCTTTCTCAAAGTGGAAGAGGTTGGAGTTCCCTTTAAGGCAGCATTTTCCATTTTAGGTAAACCCTATGGTTTTCCTAAATCCAAAAGCCTAAATGTCCCTCGATAAGTTGCACTTGGGACGTTATCTACACTGTCTGTTATGCAAGCCACGATCACGGGCCAAGATTTTGACTCTTTGTCATGATCGTGGTAGAGCCTCTGTGCTTCAATCATGATCGTGGCTCGTGACAGAAGCAAGGAGGTTTTACCACGATCGTAGGCCTGGGCCTTGCTTCGAGTTTCCTCTAAATTCTCTCTATTAATTGATATTTAGCTTGAAACACTAACAAACACATTAAGGCATCTCAAATACATAGAATTTAGGCTCAGTGGCATGCTCTAACCCATAAAACTTTCAAAATGCAAATGTATAACTAAATAACACAATCCTAACCTAAACATGCCTTAATTATTCAATTTAACAACTAAATACAAACTAAACTACCCACTAAAACATTATACAATATACCACTATCAACATCCCCATATTTAAAATTTTGCTTATCCTTAAACAAAGACAAAACAAGTAAAACAAAAGCACACCAAACACAATTATCATCAAAACACACACATATGCAGTAATGGTACTAAACTTCACAAAACAAATTTAATTGCAAACATAATCCCTCAAGTTGTCCTAACTTATTAACTTGTGAAATCTGTGTCTAAGTATTTCAGACCAAATATACAAACTAAATGTCAAACTCATTCACTCCCATGACTTGAACACACATATTGATAATTATTCTGTCAATAAAAATTGTAATTATCCTTAAGTAGCTTTCCATGAAAATTCGAACTATTCACTAAGATCAATAGGATTTATTAATCAACACACTATTTTTGTTACTTGTAACTAATATGAACCTTATAGCTTTTTGATGCAAAGGCAAACATTTGTAATGAATGTCCTCCTGTTACTTAACTAGACTATGTTTTTATTAAGGGACTTGGTTGGAATGTCATTATAGCCTTTTGACATGAAGGCAAACATTTGTGATGAATGTCCCCGAGTTACTTAGCTACATCACATTCTTAGCTGGCTACTAACTCTATTCATAACCGGATTTGTTTCAAAAGGGCCTGCAGAATAATTATTTATTAAACAAAACACAAACTTTTTTTTTTATTGCCTACTTTATTTCTTTAGCTTATCATTCTCATGAAAAAGGTACTAACAATGCTAAGTATTCGATTGACCTAAAATTATAAATGAATGTGGTAAATTCTAGAATGAACGAACTAACATTATACCCTAATTAACATGCACATTTAACCGAAACAACCTAAAACACTAATTTCACAAGCTAATAACTCTTCACAACCCAATAGACTATGTTCAAAACTAAATCAATTCCATTATTTCCTAGTCATTGAAACATTTACACAAATGACATCATGCATTCCTAAGAAAACTATCATACAACATGTAAAAATCACATTCAATCAAAAAACACATAATGCACACAACCCTCCCGACACTTGGACATCACTTTACCCTCAATGTGAGAAGAACAAATAAACAATACCTAAGGTGGGAATAAAAATAACGAAACAAGATAAACATGAGAATAATTGAAAATAATTATAAAATAAAAGACAAGGGTTAGAGTATAGAATCGTCATGGTGATTGAGGTAGTGACGGTGTCAGATGTGGTAGTTAAACTCCTTGAGCCTCAAAATATTTTTGAATATGTCCTATGTTTCAAATCACCTTCTCATAGCAGAGTCTCATATTGAGTCAATTATCCTTGAAAATTTTATTGAAGCTGTAGAAAAGTACTTCCTACTCTTGGAATGACAAATTGTTCCTATCCATTTTTATGCTGTTAATTTGCTACTAAACTTGCATTTTCCATGTCAGATGCCCTGATCAACATTCTCAAGCTGCTCTTAAACTTGTCTATGATCTTTATGCTTTGGATCAAATTTGGAAGGACATAGTGACCTACTATAACGTTGACTATGTTGCTCCAAACAAAGCTAAGGTATTATTTTTTTCACCAAGAATCATAAGGTTACAGGATTGCTTTTCTGATTTCACAATATAGTAAGAAACATGAAAAGGATAAGGTGATAATTAATAATTAACCAAAGGTATAGTTGATTGAGGAAGAATTAATCTTTTCCTTACTGAATGTTTCATGCATGCCTTAAAGTGGAAGAAAGATTTATAAAATGAGCTCGTTAGCTAGAAAAACATGAACCCTATATCCTAATTTTCTCATCATCTTAATTTTCTCATCATCTTAATTATAGGTTATCAAAACACATTAAGGATTGGAAATCAAAGCATTCTCATCCTTTCTGGTCTCTCATCCATATAGTTAAATAGGCTTAAGAATGTTCATATTAATCTAACTTTCATTAACATGCAGGCAATCCACAAACTCTTAGAGTACCTCAATTTCCAATTGAGGAACATTGCAAGGGAGCTCGTATTCGCATTTGATCTTCCAGACTTTATTACACTTGCCCCCATTGCCATGCAATTAGTAGCTTACAGTCAGTATACACAATGTGCTAGTTTATAGTCTCAGGGAAAACAAGAAAGTTATCAAAAAGTGTGGGGAAAACCGAGTAGGCTTTCTCTTCAAGTCATTATATTCTCATCTCAAGCACTATATTTTTCTTGAAACAGTAACATAAGGCTTTGTTAGGGTACCCACATTGATTATAAATAAAAATATTAAAGGGTAAATAAATGGTAAGGCGTCAACTAACCAAATGACTAGTTTTAGTCATTGTTGTAGTAGTTGGACCCAAACTCAATTCTTGTTAATAAACTCTACACTCTACCCATATTAAAAATTCTAATATGGTACTAAAGCAAGTATGATCAAGATTATTAATTTTCTGATTGTCCGTCTAGATGTTCAGTTTCAGCCAGACCGGTTCAATTACCATTGTATTTATTTCAAGTGACAATTAGATGTCTAGTCCTAGTTGCACTTGAGGGAGAGTGTTAGAGTATTTCACATTGATTAATAAAAATGAAAATATTGAAGGGTTAATAAATTTTAAGGGTCAACTAACCAAAAGACTAGTTCTAGTTATTTTGACAATAGTTAGATCCAAGCTCCATTCTTGTTAATAGGTTCTACACTCTACCCATATTAAAAATTATAATAAGCTTCTCTGAAAATGTTGTTTCATCTATAAACAACTCTTTTAACTGACTTTTTATTATTGGGGGGTCGAGGGTGGTGGTTTATCCTGTAGTGAATGTCAACGATTCCAGTTTGCTTATCTCCAACTCGTGGACTTAACCAATACAAACCTATATGATTGCACCTAATTTTTCTGAGTGCAAAATATGAAGAAGAATTAAGAAGATATGATTTATTAATATCATCTAATTTTTAACAATTCATATTCTATATGTCCATGAAAGGCTTTTATAAATATTTATGAATTCCAATATACTAAATTAGTCGCTAAGTACTAACAATTTGCATAGAAGTTGTTACTCGTACCCTTTATAAAAGAGATAAGGGGATTACAAATTCTATATTAGAAAAGAAATAGGTAATAAAAGTCCTTATAAACTTGTAGAAAAAAGTAATTAATAAATTTATATTTAGTCATTTTCAAGTGTAATTATTTTAACTGTAAATTATAATTATTGCCATGACAATATAAATTTATGAAATATTTTATGAGAGGAAATCCTTAATTAGTCATTTTTGAATTTTTATTCTTTTAAAAATGGATTGAAAATATTTTCAAGTTGATCATTTTATTAAACACGAATTGGATCCAACCTGAACTTAGGGTGTTACAACTTTACTTCTTTGTATTTATGGATCATTCCAGACTGGTCTGGATTTCCTTTACTTGGATACATCCACCCATAAAACTCAAAACCCTCTTCAAGCTTATGCTTGACTCATTTATTCCTAAGTGCCCTCTCGGTTGTTTGTAAGGTGCAAACTTAACTAAACCACATACGTCACTTGTTACATCAATTTGCAAGGAACAAACTCACTTCCCATTTAACTAATAGCATGTGCTATTAAATGAAAGTTTAGGTCACCAATCCCTCCAAGATTGGACATAGTCCTTATGTGTCACTCATGCATGCAACATTCTTACGTAAGTTTATCTCTTGCCCACACTCTCGGGTTTTATCAAACCCTTACAAGATAAAAGACATATAAAAATTTAGTAAAATTCTTTAACGTTTAAAATTGTCAAAAAATAAATTTTTAATTTTTTAAAAATATCTTTTACTTACATTAAAAATAAGAACGAAATACATATAATATAAATATTAGAAGATAACTAATTAAATGTCACTATTGTGGTAACTTAAATCAACTCTTCAATGGACTCGAATTAATTTAATTTAATAATTTAAAATAATTATAATAAATTATTAATTTATGTTAGATTTAGTTAGTTTAACTTAAATTTAAGAATTTAATTGGATCGTTAGTATTTAATTAATACAAGTATGATATTCATACAATATGTATTTTATTGTTATTTTAATCCAAATTTAAAAGAAATGAATTTTTTAAAAAACTAAAACTTATAAAGAATTTTTTAAAAAAATTGTAAAAATTAAGGAGTTTTTATAGTGCCCTAATTATAATTCATCTAATCTCGGAGCCATCACTTTCCTTTCTGTTCAAACTTCGAGTTCATATATTAGTTTTCTTCTTGGAAATTGGTACCTTTGTCTTTAACCTATTCCACGGTTGACTCTGTACGTATTCAAAGATTAGTACTTAAAATTAGTAGCCGCAATTCTTACACCGCCATTGCTTACGATACATGTAGTATAAGAGTTCGCAAAACCGTTTTGAGGACTACGTACATCGTTAGAAAGCCTAATTTCGAAGTTTGAAACAAGCAAAGATGGTGGAGTTTTATGAAGAGATAGGGCCTTCTTCAACTTCTGAACGAGAAGAAGAAGAAGAAGAGGACGAGGACGAAGAAATAAGCTACGATGAACTCAAGAAGCGGATATGGAAGGATCGTATTCGCATGCAGAAGATGAAGGAGAAGCTTAGTGAAAATGAGGAGTCTGAGGCATTAGCAAAACAAGAGGCTTCTCGTCGCAAGAAGATGTCAAGAGCTCAGGATTCGATCCTTAAATATATGGTGAAGATCATGGAAGTATGTAAAGGACAAGGGTTTGTTTACGGGATAGTTCCAGAGAAAGGGAAGCCAGTAACTGGTTCATCTGATAGCTTACGTCATTGGTGGAAAGAGAAAGTCAGATTCGATCAAAGTGCTCCTCGTGCCATTACTGAGTACTTGCCAGGTTTTGAGAAAGTAAGTGAGTTAGATCCAAACTCATATATGCATCTACTTCATGACTTGCAAGATACTACTTTAGGTTCTCTTCTTTCTGCTCTTATGCAACACTGTATCCCACCACAAAGAAGGTTTCCATTGGAGAGGGGTTTAGCTCCCCCATGGTGGCCAACAGGAGGAGAGAATTGGTGGGGTGAGCAAGGAACGTCACAAGAACATGGTCCTCCTCCTTATAAGAAACCGCACGATCTTAAGAAAGCTTGGAAGGTCAGTGTTTTGGCTGCTGTAATCAAGCATATGTTGCCTGATTTGGATCGTATGAGAAGATTGGTTAAGCAATCCAAGTGCTTGCAAGATAAGATGACGGCTAAAGAAACTGCTACTTGGTCCAAGGTTATAAATCAAGAAGAAGCTCTCTTGCAGCAGACAGAGAGATGCCTCCGAATCTCAACCTCTGAAGAAGAAGAAGAAGAAGAAAAGGAGGAAAAAGACATCGATTCCACGGAGATCAGAAGCTCTAAGAGGAAGTATGAATCAAATGGGAAGGGCAAAGTTGGAAGTCTAAACCCTGGAAGAAGCTTCAATTCCCATCAAAAACAACTATGCAGAGGGTTTGGAGATCTTTCAAGAACAGAAGACAAAACCCAGAATCCACACATTGTTGAAGAAAGTGATGCGAATGATGGGAACTCTGATTCATCTGGAAGCATTCTCTCCTTCTTTAACGAACCACTGATTAGCCCTCAGATCTCCGCAACCAGTGGGAATCCAACACAAGGTTTAGGTGCTATCGATTGGGCTAATATGGAGTTAACAAAGGCCAATGACTTCATTGATATTCAACACATGGCACACATTGGAGAAGGATGCAGTACCGACAGTGTCAATGACTATTCAACCTACTGGCCTGGTGGAATTGAAGATGCACTAGTAGACATAGTGAACTTGCTTGATCAAGAAGAAACTTCAATTTGGGAGTTGGGTTATGATGAATGAAAGTAGAAACCTTTATTTTTTATGATCTTCAAAAAATGTTAAGAAACTAGTGAAGATTAAGATAAGTCCTGAAATAATCAATATTGATCTTTATACAATTAAATTTCTCTTTCTTATGGACCCAAAATCAATTAATGGTCGTAATTTTGAGTTATTACTATTAAATAAATAAAATTACACTAAAAAATATTATATTTTTTTTTTATGTTTATAATATTAATTTTTTTAATTTCACTTTCCACAAAATTTAGAAAAGCATGTCATTATTCATATTGGGATATCATTCCTATTTTATACTAATTTTCTCTTAATTTCATATTGTAATAATATTTTTCTCATTATTATTTTAATTATACTCTTAAAGCATGTGAGAATAGACATTTAACACAAAAATAAGTGAACATAGTTTTCTTTGTTGAATGAACTTAAAATCCTCATAGAATGCAACTTAATTTCAGGGTTTCGATTAGACCCCATAAGAGCTATTCCTCTGAGGTGTACGGTCCTCATATTCTAATCTCGCAGCAGCATAAGAGTAGCCTTTTCTGAACCTGTTCACATTCCTATTCCTCATCTCAGCCTCCACAGCAAGTAGCGCACAAACTGGTCTGTGATCGGAAAATCTTGAATCTACTTTAATGCAGGACAATTGCTCGATGCCATTTCAACGCCAGAGTATCCTGTCGCACCTGAAAAGTTTTTTCTTAACTTTTCGCTTACAATATTTTCCTTTTTATCACTTGATCATGAAAATTCATAGGATGTAATGTGTGTACCATGCAGCTAGGGGTTCTCCTTTTCTTCTTGCATTTGACATTTTCTCCAGCATATGAGTCTGAGTTCTGGGAATACTTGGAAGTTGGAGCAAACATGATCTTTCCTTCCTTGAACCCATTAAACACCCTTCCTGCTTTTCTTTCTAAATTTAACTGCGCTCCATCAAGTTAATTTGTTACATATATTTTCTAAAATGTATAAATAAATCCATATCATATTTTCTAGAACGTATAAGTAAGTCATGTTGTTATGTATAGTAACACTTTCTATTTTGACATTTTTAATAATACCCTCGATGCAAATAGCTTAAGTAATACCCTCAACGCAAATAGGTTAATTTTTTATCATTTCTTAATAATTAGACTAGTAATTTAGAATGTGTGATATTATAAATAGATAATATAAATTTATTAGGTGATGACATTAAAAGTGCAATTTGGTCTTTAACACTTCATAAGAAATATAAATTAATATGTATTGTTATTTTTAATACTATTTTTACTTGTATAAATACCATTTTAATAACGTTAGAATACAAAATGGTAATAAAAATAATATTGAGATTTAGATATGCAAGAATGTGATGGTTTTGTACTTATAAAAGGGTATAAGAAACAAACCTGATCCTTCTCCAAAAGAGTATCCCAATCATTATCTTCTAGTAAAACTTTTGTTTCCTCATAGCTTAAGGCCACACGATAATTCAAGTCTCCAAGACAAATTACACGACTGCGAATAAAGCATAAGGGATCAACATAAAATAATCTAAAAGAGAAAAAAAAAGAAGAAAAAATATAATTAGCATACTCATGAACTTCTATTCTTTCAAGAGCTGGTCATTTTGAATGCTTGCAAATTTTGGTGAATTGTGTGCTTTTGGGTATCTCAACATCATCAGCATTCCTCTTTATCTCATCACCTTCTTTTTCCCCAGAAACTAAGTGACTACAGACGAAGCAAAAGGTGGTTCTATGCAATTTGTCTCTGATTTTGTTTTATATCTCATGTAACTAAATACATTTTTGTGTATATGTTTGATGAACCCTAGTTGTTGTTTCAATATGTTTTGATTTTTTATTTAATGAAATTTAATGAAATTTATTCGATTTATTTATTATGATTGAATTATCTATTTTATATATGTTCTAATAGATATGAAATATTAGTATATAATTTGATTTCATAGCACAGAGATTAATAAATCATATGTAAGAATAAATCAAATCTAATTTCATGGACATTCCTCGCATAAAACCAAACTGATTCTCTGAGATTGGTGCATCCTTTCTCACTCATTTCTCAATCACCTTCTCCCATAACTTCATTGTGTGACTAAGTCATTTAAGGATCACATTAAAAAGCTAGGCTAGCTAAGTAAGAATCTCTTTACCTAGGCTCTTCCATACCTTTAGGGGCATCTTATCAGGACCTACTACCCTTCCACTCTTCATCTCCCTTAAAATTCTTTTAATTTCTTCCCTGATAATTTGCTGATAAGAAGTAATGCTACGATAACTCTCAAATTTGCTAAGATAACCTTAAGAGATTTTCTCCATTATGACTTCATTAAAAAGGCTATAGACATATCTTTTCCATCTTTTCTTGATGTCATTTTTAGCCATGAGCACCCACCCTACTCATCTTTTATACAAAGAACATGATCTAAATCTCTCACTTTCCACTCCTTAGTTGTCGCCAACTTAAATATATCCTTACAGTTGATTTGTGCATTATCCCTAATATACATGGCATACAAGAATAATGAAAAACTAAAAAATAATAGGAAAGAGGGAAATTATGATAATTGATACTCTCTTAATAATAAAAGAATGATGGTGTTATCTAATTCCATTAATAATCCTCAATCATCAATCCACCATTAGGTTTCCTTAATTGATGGCTTACTCTTTAGAAACATATAGGTATGTTCTTTCATATAGAAAAACATAGATCCACTTTGGATACTGATGTTGCCTATATGACTTATCAAACTTAACCCAATCTTATCCCAGGTAAGATAATCATAATCTAATAATTAAAAACATCAAAAAAAAACTTAAATCCATGACTTTAAAACTAATTTTGAATTAAAAATTAAGAAAATTTCCAACATTAATTAAAAATATAATAAAACTATTGCTAAAGATCTTAAAAGCTACCAAATTAAAAAAAATAATTCATTTAGCTACATTTTAGTGTTTACTTTTTTTATGAATCTTCTACCTAGACTTCTTACTTAAGCTCTTCACCCTAGAGGCACCTAAAATGAAGGGTTATTATACTCTTCTTCAATCTCTTAGTTTGCTCAAAGTTCCTCTTCCTACACATAAGTTCATTAGCTTCCAAATATGCCACGCCCTCTATTAGAATAGCATTGTCAATCTCTTCTTCTTCATCTTCTTGACAAATACAAGTACTCAATGAATCTTCTATGACTATTCCTTTTACAACATGATAAACTTAAATATCAATCTCATATATAAGAAACAAGTGTCACATGTGTTGGGATGTCTCAAGGTTTTGGATATCTTAAAAGTTACTTCCACATTCCCTAATTTTAAGATTAACTTTTTATCTTACACATCTATTATAGCCTTCACATTAGTTAGGAAAGATCTCCTAAGATCAGGGGAACCTTTACATTGTCCTCCATATCCAAAACCACAAAATTAATAAGAAAATTAAATTTATCAATATTAAACAAAATATCTTCTGTAATCTCCTAGCTAAGAACTTGGAATACTTTGGCATTTACAATATCTCTAAAAAAAACTTACTGAATTTATATTCCTTCACATCTTTCTCAATTTTGCTACTCGATAATGCACATTATATCTTTTCAATAGAGCTTTAAAGGGTGTTGCAAAAATGACTCCCCCCATCATTGATTATCGCTCTAGGCACTCCAAATCTAATGAAAATCTTCTTGATAAATCTTTCCACCACCTTGCCATCATTGTTTGGAGTAGCTACGGCTTCAACCCACTTTGAAACATAATCAACTCGAACCAGTATGTAAGTGTTACCTAGGGAGGATGGGAATGGTCCCATAAAATCTAAGCCCCACACATAAAATATTTCTACTTCTATAATGTTCAAAAATGGCACCTCATTCGGCTTTGATATGTTGCCCACTCTCTAGCCTCTATCACACTGCAACACAAAGTTTTGGGCTTCCTTGAACAAATTTGGCCAATAGAAATCGCATTCCAAGATACAAGCTGCCATCTTGTTCACTCCATAGTGTCCTGCATACATTGAACTATGACACTGAGTCAAAACGTTAGGATTTTCATCTTCAGGGGCACATTTACAAGTCACATTATTAGCACAAATTTTATAATACAGGTTCATCCCAAATATAGCGAGAACAATAGAATAAGAAACAATTCCTTTATTGATATAAGAGATCAAAAGGAAGAATTATTACCTTGTTGAAACATGGTGGAGAATGATGGAAGATATTGGGAAATTGCTAGCTTTGTGGCTCTTTCGAGCATCAAATTAGAGACTGTCCTGCAACTTTAGGAGCACAATCAGAGTAAGAGGAGGAACAGTGACTGAAATGATTGTCTAGCAGAGCATAGCCAGTGGAGCAGGACAAGGAGGTAGAGGTAGGGTAAAACAAGTTTAGTAGGTCCTAGTGTTAAAACTGGGGTATGGAGTAACTAACCACAGTCCTAGGCCAGAAACTTTGTTATTACGAGACAAAAGGCACAAAATTCTCCAAATGTTGTTGCAAGTGTGTTACATGTCTTTCAATTTGAGGAATTTGCATTATTAGATCCAAGATCTACACATTTATTTATCATACCACTTCTAGCATCTAAATTGCATTGTGAGAAAGAGAGGTTAAAATGTGGCTTAGAGGTGAGTAAACTGGTAGGTAGTACTAAAATAAGAAATTTAATAGTACTAATTAACTTCAATTCAAAGGAAATATCTCATTTAGTTATAATATCGATTATTCATCTTTAAAAAATAATTTTCAAATTCAATCAATTAGTTTAAAACATATTAGAATAACTATAGTAAATCTCAAGGTTTCTTAAATTAATTAGTTCAAACTTGGTATTCAAATCAAAACTTATAGTAGTCATGAAACCTTGTTAAATAATATGACTGAGTTGTAAAAATTCCTAAAATTAATTCTTATTCACTAAATTCTTATAATGGTTGTGAAACTACTTTAAATCTTAAGATAACTAAATATTATTTTTTGTTTTAATTGATAAATTAAAATGAGAGTTTATTATTAATAAACTAATAGGTTAAATTTAACAATAAATCAACTAAGTACTAAATTAAAAAATTTAATAACACTTAACTTGGATTTAAGAATAATATCTCATTGTAACATTGATGTTATAATAAAAAATAACTTGTACACTTCAAATAATTAATCTCAAACATATTAAAACAATTACAATAAATAACATTTTTTTAAATTAATTAATTCAACATTGAACATTCAAATCAAAACCTACCATCTTATTGTAACACCTCGGGAGGAGTATAAAAATATGCAGAAGGAGAGAAGTTTAGACTCATAAGTTTTCAGTGTCAGCGTATGAAGGAATATTTAAGGATAACAGGTATTCTGTTTTTACAGATCTATTCTCTCTATTCCTAATAGATCTCAACCATTGAATGGTTGAGATTAGGGGTGGGGAGAACTTGTTAGCGGAATAAAAGACTAGTTCCATATTTACGTGGTCCTATATCTAACCCAACTAAAAGGTGAGGAGTAGACTACTCTGATGCAAGTCAGTGAGTAGTGTGAAGCATCATCAAAATTTTCCCAAATTATGCATGACAAAGTAGGCATGGCAAAAGAGTTCAAACCTAGTTTGACCAAATTGATTTTGATCTTTTAACTAAGTGAGCTTGACATATGATACTTTATATTATATATTTTTACATAGTTAATTCTTTTTGAAGATTACAGAAAGGGGAGGAAGAATGGTAACATTATATTTAGGGGGAGTGTTGACATTCAAAGGAAATGACTTTTGCATTATGATATTTTAATTCTTGAGTAAATTTCTTTTATCTATATATTTGGATAATTCTTTTAATATCTCTTTTGTTCTTTATTTTGAATTATGATTTATGCATGAATTCAAAGGGCTTTATCATTATCTTGATATGGACAATTATTTGTGTGCTTAATTTTATTATTACTCTCTAATATTACAATTGTTTTGTCATCGTCAAAAAGGGAAAAATTATTAAACCAAAAGAGGTTTTAATCAACATTTTGTTGATAAAAAATGTAAGTACTACTAATGGATTTATTATCTTGCTAAGGAATATGTCAATAAGATATTCTCATAAAATCAAGAAGATAGTTTATGAAGTTGATAAAATTTGCAACTTACAAAGTGAAGCAAGGAATATCAAGATCGTTCTTTAGTTTGTAATCTTAATTGTAATCTCATTTAGTCATTTTGATGTTCTAAAAGACTCACGAAGCATAAACATTTGATATCAGTCATTGCTTGAGTCTTTTCATTCTTTAAGAGATATTGAAGTTTCAGGTTTTAATAATAAAGCATCTTAATCTTTCAGATACTTTTTAGGGAACAATTTGGAAAGTTTTTAAATCATAATAACATTAAAAATTGATTTTGAACATTTAGAGTTATTAAAATAATATTTTTTAAGGGAATCGGTTTACAGGTATAGGTTAAAGATTGACCGATATAACTTGAAATTATCAAATTGATGTATCAAGAGTTTATAGCAATATTGGTTGATGAATTTGTTAATCAATATGTCATATTGGGGGACCAATATGCTTATTGATTGACCAATGTCTTAATGGTTAAATGAATCTATGCATTAAATGCATACTAGTGGACCATTATGCTATACTGGTCGACCAATGCTCTAGAAATAGTCGTTGTAATGATTAGTCTTTGGCTCAAATGGCTGATCAAAACCTTGAAATATTATAAGTACATATCTTCGCATTGGTTATTTTATCAAGAAATAATTTAGTGTCATTTATTTCCAAGTGTTTTTCAACTATTTGATTGCCTCATTTTTGTATGAGTGCTCCTTTTTGGAGTTATCAAGTGATAAAATAAAGTATTTTGAGATTTTAAGAATTATTTGGGCTATTATTTGGGACATTTTAAAAGAGATTGAAGTTCCTCTTCACTATAAAGGAAGATTGTAAAAGGATTCCTCTTTATAAAGAGAAGGGTATACAAAAGTTATTTTTCGTCTTAAAAGAATAATTAAAGTAAATTTCTAAAAAGAGTTTTAGGAGTTAGTTTGTATTCTCTCTTATTTATATTATTGTTTAAATGTTTGATTAATTTATATTAAATAATGTCCTCATCCTTATTTATATTCATTATTGTTAATTAAGTACATTAGTTATAAAAGTTTTTTAAATATATTCACCCCTCCTCTTAGGCGGCATTAGGAACTAACAAAATTGATAAGAGAAAATGATAATGGCAATAAAGAAGACAATGAAAGTGGAGTAGTAACAACAATTGAGTAAGGATAATACTGAGAACCATAATGGCAAGGAGAGCTTTGTGACTTAGGTGAGATAGCCAATGACGAACTCTTTGCTTACCTCTTTCTTCTTTTGGATTAGGTTTATTTTTTAGTTAAATTCTCAATTTTTATTATAAAATTTACTAAGTAATTAACCATTTTTCTTGTACCGATTGATACTGACCAGTACCTGAATCTAGTATAAAATTTTACTTTTTAGTATTATTTCCTAGGTACTACTGCATATACCAATCAATACTAGCCGAAATGGTAAGAAAATATTTTCATTGATTTTAACATTCTAAGGTTTTTGAATTCTGGCTTTAAGTTGAGTTATGGTTGTTGTCCTTGTTTTCGAACAGCCTGTAGTGTTTTAGGTATAACTTTGGGAATAATTAACCAAGTTGTATGAAATTTATTACATTAGAAAAATAAGACATAGGGGAATCAAATTAATTGATAATATTGTAGGCCAATATGGGAAGTAAGGGAATAAGAAGGACCAATATGTAATTTTTCTAAAGTTAACACAAGGGCCAATCGAATGAAGGCATTTGTGACCAATAATAATAAAGCATATGTGTCTAATAGGACTTAAACATATGCATGAGTCTTGAAAGTTATGGAATGGGGATATGGAGAGGGGAGATGCACGAAATTTTGTGGGTTCTAAGTTCAAATTTTTCTCCTCTCCATTTCACCTTCTTCATCCCATCATTTTTCATGTAAGAAATTAAGCCAATCTTAGGTGGAAATCAAGGTAAAAGTTAGGGATTTTCTCTTCACCTTTATCTCTTCTTACTTTGCTTATGAAGGAATGAACTATAAGGATGGAAGTAGGATTGAGAGGTATATTTTTGGTGTTTCTAGTTTGTGAGTCAAGCAAAGCCAAAGAGGAAGGGAATGAAAGACAATAAAAGACCTACTTTGTTAATTTTCAAGTTTGGGACTTCACTTAGTTGATTTTTGTATTTGTGTATGATTGAATGGATATAAAGATTTATTTGGATGTGGAATTGTTGCTGGGGTGTTGCTTTGGTGTTATCTTGGTGTTATCTTGGATAGAATTGGTTGAATATGATAAGAGAGTATTGTGTAGTGAAATTCTATCTAGGGTTTGTTTAAGTTATGACTCAGTCTAAAGACCCCCAAATTGTGTGATTTTAGTTGCATATGAAACCTAAGACATAGAGTTAAATATCTATAGGAGGGAATCTGACATAATTTTGGCTTTATAACCTTGGAAATTGAGGTCGAAGAAGGTGACCTGATGTTGCCATTGTTTTGGAGTAGCTTGTGATATTTTGCTTATATCTTATGATTTAGAAGTCCAAATGGTCTGACTGTTAGTGTTATAAAAACTATATACATAGAGGAAACAATCTCTATAAGACCTCAAAACCCAATTCTGACCTTTTGTAAAGAATAAGTTCCCATTACCTAGAATAGAAGATTTTTTTGATCAGTTGAAAGGTGCTGGAGTGTTCTCTAAGATTGATTTGTGATCTGGTCCAACTTTGGGTAAAAGATGTAGATGTTCCAGAGACTAAATTCAAGACCTAATATGGTCACTATGAGTTCTTGATTATGCCTTTCGGAATAACTAATGCACCAGCTACTTTCATAGATTTGATGAATAGAGTGTATTGACCTTACTTAAACCAATTTGTTATGAATTTTATAAATGATATATTGGTCTATTTGAGGAATAAAGAGGAACATGTCTAACATTTGATAATTGTGCTCCAGAATTTGAAAGAGAAGAAATTATTTTCCTAATTGAGCAAATATTATTTTTAGCTAAAGGAAGTTTCTTTCCTCGGGCATATCATCTCTTCAGAAGGTATCAGGCTAAATCCCAGTAAAATTGAGGCGATTCTTAATTGGAAACCTCCTTAGAATGTGAATGAAGTGAGAAGTTTTCTTGGCTTAGCTTGTTATTATCGGTGCTTTGTCAAAGGGTTCTCAATAATTGCTTCTCCAATTACAAAGTTGCTTTGGAAAGGAGCAAAGTTTGAGTGAAATGATAGATGTCAAGCCAATTTTGAGCAGTTAAAGAAGATGCTCACCGAAGCTCCAATGTTGACGCAACCAACTCCTACCAAATAATATGGCATGTACAGTGATGCTTTTAGGAATGGTCTGGGTCATGTATTTCTATAAAATGGGAAAGTACTTGTTGGACATAAGATTTTTAGTGGAATATAATAGAATGGAATAATTTATAATAGAATGGAATCTAAATGTTAGATCATTAATTTCTCATGTAATAAATGTTTATAACGCTTAATATCAGCATAATGGGTGTGGTAGATAAAAGGTGGTTTTCTCAAAAACAACTTACAAATTCCATCTCTTTTGGTCCTATTCTTGCCTAGAGAGTTGCTTCTAGCATTAACCAGCAAATAAGAGACAAAAGTAAGAAAGAGAGGAAAAAAATATAAACATAAAAGACGATATGAAGAGTCTAATTTTCATACCTATATCAAACGACTTTATAGATCAAGGTACGTCTACTTTATATGTGGTATCAAGGAATCTAGTTGTGAACTGTATGATTCTTCATTACATTATCAGGTTCTAAAAATCTTCATGCTTTTCTATTTGGACAAATTTACAACAAAATTTTTAAGCACATGAGAAATGTCTGTGTTTTTTTTTTGATATTGTCACACGGTCGAGGATGATGCGTAACTAGCATCACTAACAACATATGTTTGTTTGCCTCCTGTGCTCATCAATGGGAATGTTGCAACATCGAGGATGACAGTGAATTTAATGGGTTTGTGACATCATGCCTCAGTGATGATCCAGACACCACAAGTGACGGTGACATGTGTCAATGTTGGTGGTGCCAGATGTTGTTGGTCGTGATGTTGCAGTGTCCGTGTCATATGTTTACTATCTGCTTCCTTCCTCAGCTTTGGTGTCATTGTTCTCTAGCCATCTCCTTCAACACCTTGAAATTTTCCAAAATGGCTTTGTTAGTGTTTGAGATGGCTTTCATTACCTTCTCCCATTTTATTTGCTCTTCCTCTTCTGGCTCCTCACTGATTGAGTCCTCCTCCTGTTGCGGTGGTACTAAGCTTGAACTGGCTTGTCTCGCCCTAGTCTTGACATAAGATTTAGCGCTAATATCTTAGAGTTATATATTATGGGACTTCAAGATTTTGGCTCTCATCAAGTGACGAGTGTTGAGAAACTCTGGATGATGGAAAATTAGTCCATTGCAATTAATGCGATAATATTACGCAATGGTCGTGAACAAGTACCCCATGCCCAAATTATTGCTTCTCTTTCTTAAAGAAGTAGTAATTGCATTAAAGATATGGGTGGAGGTATAAACTTGGATGCTATGATCCATGCACCACAATAGAAAAAGTTCTTTCACTGAACAGTTGTTAGTTTCAGTTTTGTAAAAGATAGCTTGACACATAAATTTGTGCAATAACAAGTTTTTAGGGCTTCTAATAATATTATTGTAGTCATTTGTAGCATCAAATCTCTCCAGCCGAGTCAGCTCTATCCAATAGTAGGTTGTACGAAGGACATCGTGCTGATCAACTATAGCTGAAATTGGGAATCCACTGACTTCATATAAAATGTCATAATCTAAACCATATGATTAGCCTCGCAACCAAAACCATAGATCCTTAGAGTTGGTTGGCTGAAATTTAAGGGAGGTGTAGAATTCTAGGGTTAATTCCTTGTAAATAGGATAATTGAATCGTATGAATTTTTCCCACTAAATTCTTCCACCTAAAGCCTCAACCCATTCTCACAATCCAATTATTACTAACATATCAAAATCTAAGTATTTAGGCACAATAATGTTCTTTAAACTAAGGATGTGATAGCAATTACCTTCCTCCTTCGAGAAGATCGAGAATGATGCGTCATAATTCATGAACTTATTTTTTTGTTCCCGACCTGATAAATGGATTTTGCCTTTTGATTGGTTTCACTTAATCATTTGCTTGATGCCTAGTTCCATTGAATTGAGAGTTGATAAAAGTTGGAGAGAGTTGAAGGCTTAAAGATGGGTAGAAAGAAGTGTGAGGACTTGAGTTCTTAGGATTATAGAGAGAGTGAGAAAGTGAAAGGTGTAAGAAAAATGAGGGTAAGTGTAAATATATAGGGTAGGAAGGGTAAAAAAGGGGTTAAAGTGGAAGAAAATATAAAAAAAATGCGCATACTTATTATGCCCCACCGCAGGCTAGAATGTGGTCTTGCAAAAAAAATCTTGCGACTTCTGATTTTGTTTCTTTTCCTCATTTCATCCTGAAGTCTTTCCATACCCTATATTTCATTATCATCCCCTTATGCTTGCCTTCCACCACATTCCCATGCCAACTAAGCCTCAATTCTCCTAAGATATTCAATTGGACTCAAAACACACACAAATAAAAACAGGATGAAAATCATATTTACGAAAAAGATGACATAACAAGATGATACAAATCATGGGATGCCTCTCATGCAGCACTTCTTTTATTTTGGTAGCTCGTTATACTTCTTTTACACATGGTGGTTTGAACGAGTTGTATATAGTGTGATCAAAGGTCTTATAAAGTGTAAATGAGACTTGGTTCTTGTAATGATGTCTACGGAATTGTGAGAGGTTCTTTTATCATTGGACATGTTAAAGGACACCTTCTCATTCCCCACCCTTAGAGCCAACTTGCCTTCATCACCATCTATAATAGATCAGGTGGTGGCTAAAAATGGTCGCCCAAGGATAATTGATATCTCCAAATCTTCCGCTATGTCTAAAACAACAATGTCCATAGGAAAGGTAAATTTTTCTACCTTAACAAGAATGTCCTTAATTCTACCTCTCAGATGGCGAATTGATCGATCAACCATCTGCACACTCATCATGCTCAGTGCTATTTCTCCTAGCTTCATCTTTCACATAAAGTTTAAGGCATCATACTTATGCTAGCTGAAGTAAATCACACGTTAGTATAGACTTTACGTACAAGAAGCTCGATACACAAGAAGGGGGGTTGAATGGTGTATCCTTTTTTTGTTAATCCAAAAACTTGCTAAGAACTTCTATAACTTGTTAAAAAGATATCAAAAAGATTATACAAAAATTATTACGTAGCTAAATCGCAAATAACTTCTATATGATTGTTTAACAACAAAATAAAATGAAGGATAGAAAGTAGACGCTACGATTTTTATACTGGTTCACCCCAAACCGTGGGCTATGTCCAGTCCTCAGAGTTCGTCTGAGTGTTTCACTATACTC